>JBBPPX010000240.1:0-41939 GCA_038092235.1 Leccinum boreale | reverse complement strand
ACCCACCGCGGCGTTGCCGAGTCCTTTATCGTCTGCACGGGTGTCGGGCGCCAGGGCAAGGCAGTCTCGCTCCCAGGATACGATCGTGGCCGGACGCTGCTCGTGCTCATGGGCGTCGCGCGGCTCGGTGAGGTTGTACGCGCGCTCGTGGAGACCGAGTCCTTGGCCTCCCATGGTGGTGTGGGAGGTGGACCGGATCAGGGACAGGGACAGGGACAGGGACAAGGAAAGGGACAAGGGCAGGGACGGCGCGACGGCCCTGCGTACCCTGCGTATCTCCCGATTGCCATCGTTGAGCGCGGTTCGCTGCCGGATCAACGGGTGCTCGTGTCAACGCTACAGGACGTGGAGGGTGCGCTGTCCAGCGTGGGGGAGCAGCGGCCGCCCGGTATGATTGTGATCGGCTGGGCCGTGTTGGCGTTCGGACGGAGGAACGGGGAGGGAGGGGATGCTGGGGAGGGAGTACTCGATGACGTCGAGGTCGAGGGTAGTGTGGAAGAGCAAGAGCGGCGCGATCGAATGCGTATTGCGAGGTGGCTTGGGGGGCGTAAGTGGGATGTATGGGAGGGACTTGTTGACGGATGGGCGGATCTATTGACTGTGCGGTGACTGCAACTAGGCCCACGCTCTTAGGCGGTTCATGAGCCAGTGTGGAATATGTATGTTCCCCTTTGCGTAGTATCTCTACGAAGATGCATAGCGCCTACTGAACCAGCGCACGCGTTGCTGGATACCCAAATTATGTTACTTATCTGACAGTCACTGATCTGAAGCTTGAGAAGAAGGGAAACAAGAGAAATTTCCACCGAGAATTCCTGTCGACGACCAGCCATCGTCGGCCATTGAACGTATCTCGGCCATCCAGGATATTTGCCGCTTATATATTTACGCTATTCGCCTCCCTTCCAGCTCAAGCGCTCACGAGCCATTCCGAGTCGAATTCTCGCTTAGTAATAACGACTCACCTTCCGTCCTTCTCTCACAGTTCGCAGCTTCTCTACTCAGGCTACTAAACGCCTCCCCCGGGCCGGAACATTCACGCGTTCAGTCGGTCTGAACCAAGTAATTGTAGGAGGTTCGCGCTCCGAGTCTTTTGCGGAAGACGATTTCTTGATCGACGACTTCTACGAGTCCTCCCTCGCACCGTACACTGAGTTACCTCCATTCCGAAGAACATAACCTTGGAGGACGCCCTTCGACAACCATTTGATACTGGCATCCCTTCTCGTGTCTCATTCGTTCATCATTTCTGAGCAGCATTCAACGACTCACTGGCAAGTCTGAAGTCTACCCCGCCTTCCATCGGCGATCTGGCAGACCCAGTTTTACATCACGCCCGAGTTGTCTAAGTCACAGAGACCCTCTTTTCGGTACGAACGCCAGTGTCGAGGCCGAGTTCTTTGCCTACTAGCAGTGGCTCATCTCCTTCACGTCCCCGCCTGCACTCGCGTCGCTCAATCCCGCGACTACATTTGGAGCTGCGTGACCCCTACCCCAAGCGGAGCTCGAGGCTCACTGAGGCCCTGCACAATACTACCGATGGAATTATATGCTGGTTGATCCCCTCGCACCGGTGGTCTTCGCCTGCTGATCGGCTGGCGGCCGAGACTGAAACGAGGGAGACATTTGGTACCCCCGCATCACTCCGGAATCAGATGAGCCTGAGTCCATACCGCACAACCTGCGTGATATTATTATGCAAGTGAATTATCTCTCCCTATTTAACTGCACCCCGTGTTACAGAAAGAATTCTACTAGTACTAATCTGCACAATAGATGGCCTGGAATTGGCAGTGCCCTTTTGTTATTCCAAGAGTTGCGATTAAAGGAGCGAATTACGAGAACTCGGCAACTATTAGTTTCTTACGTTTGATTTCCAAGTGGCGCCGACGTGCGCCGCGCCCCGGATCGACTTCTCAGCAGGCAAATACGTACAACTTCAGTAGCGGCCGGACCCGACTATGATAGAGAAGACTATATAAACTATATAAACTATGTTGCTCTCCTTTCCCTTCTTCATCCAAGATGTATATTCCTCCTGGATTGACCTTTCTGCGCTTGCTCCAATTCCCTTCATCACTCATTGGTTTTGATCGATCGACCTCGCAGCCTGCAGAGCCGATTGAGGACTCCAGCCATCATCAGGATTTAAGCCGTTTGGGAAATATTTCGCCGTACCACGATGCTCCTGCCGTTCCTGGGGTGTCTGTAGACTTGCCAGAGGACTGCACCGTCGATCAAGTTATCTTGGCAAGTTCCCCATGGCACGACTCGTTTGTCTCACTGACATCACTCATATTTCAGTTAAATCGACATGGCTCTCGTGGTCCTGTAATGGAGGAGTATTATATTCAGCAACTCGTTTCCACCCTTGAAGCGGCATCTGAAGAAATTCAGAAAGCCGATCTACCTGCAGAACTGGAATTTCTGAAGGAAGGATACGAATTCCATATGGAGCCGAACCAGCTTACGGCTATCGGGCGCCAGCAACTGTTCAACCACGGGGTTGAGTTCGTGCATTTGTCTATCGTCCGTGCACCTATGACCTTTAAACCCTGCAGATTTTCACTCCGCTATCCGACTTTCTGGACAAACCGCGTCATATCTACCACGGTCCAACGAGTCATAGACTCTGCGTACTTTTTTGCTCAGGGATTTTTTGGTCGCAACGTGGACGAGGTCAAGTTTTTTACAACTGAAGATTGTCCTGAATGTCACGAGTCAATTTCTTGGCTTGATCCTTGGGAGCATTGTGCGAATATGCCTTACTTAGAATCATTCCAGGTAAATGTTGCTGCGAAGCTCCTTTGTTTGATCATGCTGATGACGACGCATGCGTAGGTATCTCAACAATGGGCGGCCAGGTATATTCCGCCTATCAGGGATAGAATCAACGCGCTTGTCCCTGGTGTTGAATTCGATCTCAACGACATCCAGGGTGCCTTGTACGCATGCCCATACGATCTTGCGGCTCGTGGAGAGTCCCCTTGGTGCAATGTGTTCACCTCGCGTGAGTTGAGGGGCCTGGAGTGAGTGTAAGCTGTTGTTGCATGCAGGTCGGGACTGACATGCAATGTATCCAGATACCAACTCGACTTGGTTTTGGATGGCATGACTGGCCACGATGCCAGCAAAGACCCCGGGCCGCTCGTTGGTGCATTCTATGTCAAGAAAATTGTCGACCGGTGAGCGTTGGTAATACACGAAACTAGCACACACGAAATAACTATATGTGAATCATAGCTTGACTAATGTGACTGGGAAAGCCGAGTCTCTCTATCTCGACTTTGGCCACGATGTCACCGTGCTCTCGGCATTGTCTACCATGAGATTAAACAAGTTTGCCTCCTCTTAACTTTGAAAAAATGATGCTGTTGACGTTTTCATTACTATCACAGGGATCCGCAACCTCTTACTCCATATCGTCCGCGCCGAGATCGCAAGTTCAGATCTTCCTATCAAGCACCTTTCGCTGCAAGAATGATCTGGGAGAAGTTCACGTGCGAGACATCGTATGTAAATCCCTCTTTGAACTCTATCCCTTGTTCTTATGAGCGAGCAGCTTCGAAGAGCCCCAAGTCCGCCTCCTGTTGAACGGAGAGACGTATCCTTTGACTAACTGTGAGAAATCGGATGAAGACATTGAATACGGAACGTGTTCACTGGCAGCGTTCGTGGAAGCGAACGAATGGAGCATGGGCGTCGAATACAAAAGCGAATTCTGGAATGCCACCTGTGGGCATCGTGAGTAAGTTCTTTCCAGCGGAACAAGGAGTCAAGGACCCATTGGGGATTGAACGAGGAGTCCGGCAAGAGGGAATTTCTCCCTTCAGTGTATGTAACCCTGCAATATGTATATCATGTATGATGCAAATCCTGCTCGACTCGACGTGTAATATTAAGATTGATGATCGTGAGTTGTTTGACATTGCCAGAATCAAAAAAGTGGTGGAATTGTATTTTCCACCCGACTCCAAACTCCATATCATGCATGTGTGCGGCACAGCGGCGTGATAGCAGCTGACTTTAGGCGGCGATTTAACCCTGGCAAACGTGCCTCCCTCCCGCCATCCTCCCGCCCTCTGCACCGCCGTCGCACCGCCACTTAGTATCCAAGATTGACTTCAAGTTTTCGTAGTACGGACATTGTCGAGTTTGAGTCCTTTGCCTACTCGTTGTGGTTCATCTCCTTTCCTTTACGTCCCCCCCTGCACTGAGTTGCGTCGCTCAATCACGCGACTACTAGTACACTCGGTGACTCGGAGTTGTGGCAATTTAAACGTGACCCCTACCCCAAGCCTAGCTGGAGGCTCACTGACTCAGGCCCTACACAACACTACCGATGGAATCATATCTATATGCTGGTCCCTCGGTGATCTTCGCCTACTGATCGGCTGGCGGCCGAGACTGAGGCGATGAAGACATTCAGTAGTAGTATACACCGCATCACTGCGGAATCAGATGAGCCTAAGTTCCATACTTACCGCACAACCTGCGCAATGTTATGCAAGTAAATTATCTCTCCCGATCTAACTGCACCCCGTGTAAGTTACAGAAAGAACACTATGCTGGTTGATCCCCTCGGTGGTCTTCGCCTGCTGATCGGCTGGCGGCTTGCTCTGAGACTGAAGCGAGGGAGACATTCGGTACTAGTAATATACATTGCATCACTCCGGAATCAGATGAACCTGAGTCCATAACGCAATATTATGGTGAATAACGGCAGGACGTGGCCGCCGCGTCGTGGCATCGACTTCTCAGCAGGCAAATACATACAAAGTACAAGTTCAGCAACGGCCGGGCCCGACTATGATAGAGAAGACTATATAAACTATGTTGCTTCGCTCCTTTCCCCTCTTCATTCAAGATGTATATTCCTCCTGGATTGACCTTTCTTCGCTTTCTCCAATTCCCTTCCTCACTCATCGGTTTTGCCAGTGATCGATCGACTCCGCAACCTGCAGAGGCAATCGAGGACCCCAGCCATCATACCAATTTGAACCGTTTGGGAAATCTTTCGCCGTACCACGATGTTCCTGCCGTTCCCGGAGTGTCTGCAGACTTGCCAGAGGACTGCACTGTCGATCAAGTTATCTTGGCAAGTTCCCCACTGGTACGACTCGTTTGTCTCACTGACATCACTCACATTTCAGTTACATCGACATGGCTCTCGTGGTCCTACAATGGAGGGTACTTATATTCAAAAACTCGTTTCCACCCTTGAAGCGGCATCGGAAGAAATTCAGAAAGCCGATCTACCTGCAGAACTGGAATTTCTGAAGGAAGGATACGTCCACCAGTTGGTGCCGGAGAATCTCACGGCTATCGGGCGCCAGCAACTGTTCAACCACGGGGTTGAGTTCGTGCATTTCGTCTATCGTCCGTGCACCTATGACCTTTTAAACCCTGCAGATTTTCACTCCGTTATCCGACGTTCTCGACAGACCACGTCATATCTACCACGGTCCCACGAGTCATTGACTCTGCGTACTTTTTTGCTCAGGGATTTTTTGGTCGCGGGGTGGACGGGGTCAAGTTTTTTACAACTGAAAACTATCAGGAATGTCGCGATCCGATTTCTTGGCTTGATCCTTGGGAGTATTGTGCGAATATGCCTTACTCACAATCATCCGAGGTAAATGTTGCTGTGAAGTTCCTTTGTTTGATCGTGCTGATGACGACGCATGCGTAGGTATCTCAACAATGGGCAAAGAGGTTTATTCCGCCTATCAGGGATAGACTCAACGAGCTTATCCCTGGCGTTGAGTTCGATCTCGACGATATCCAGGGTGCCTTCTACGCATGCCCATACGATCTTGCGGCTCGTGGAGAGTCCCCTTGGTGCAATGTGTTCACCTCGCGTGAGTTGAGGGGCCTGGAGTGAGTGTAAGCTGTTGTTGCATGCGGTCGGGACTGACATCATGCAATGTATCCAGATACCAACTCGACTTGTTTATGGATGCCATCACTGGCCACGACGCCAGCAAAGACCCCGGGCCGCTCGTTGGTGCATTCTATGTCAAGAAAATTGTCGACCGGTGAGCGTTGGTTATACATAAAACTAGCACACACGAAATAACTATATGTGATAGCTTAACTGATACGACTGGGAAGGCCGAGCCTCTTTATCTCGACTTTGCCCACGACTTTACCATACTCTTTGCGTTGTCTACCATGAGATTAAACAAGTTAGTACTTTTAACTTTGAAATATAATTTTGACGTTCTCATTACTACCACAGGGATGCGCGCCCTCTTACTCCATATCATCTGCACCAACGTAGCAAGTTCAGATCTTCCGATCAAGCACCTTTCGCTGCAAGAATGATCTGGGAGAAGTTCACGTGCGAGACATCGTATGCAAATTTCTCATTGAAATCTATCTCTTGTTCTTACGAGTGAGCAGCTTCAAAGGGCCCCAAGTCCGCCTCCTGTTGAACGGAGCGACGTATCCTTTGACTAACTGCGAGAAATCGGATGAAGACAAAGAATACGGAACATGTTCAGTGGCAGCATTCAAGGAAGCGAACGAATGGAGCCTGGGCGTCGAATACAATAACCACTTCTGGAATGCCACCTGTGGGCATTACCAATAAGTTCTTTCCAGCGGAACAAGGACCTGACCCATTGGGATTGGACGAGGCTGGCAAGAAGGCCCTTTAGTCTATGTAACAGTGAAATATTTATATCATGTATAATCCATATCCTGCTTTCGACTCGATGTGTAATATAAGGATTGGTTCGTGAGTTGTTTGACACTGCCAGAATGTGGTTGTTCTAGATTTCTTAACGAGTGCACTGCGACCCCCAGTAAGTAAGTAAGTACTTTCTTCCGCTTTCCGCTCGTTATGGTACGAGCGCTGCCGTCTTGCATTTATCTCACGCGGCAGCTTCGAGTCGGTCTGAATCGCACTACTACATGTCGATCAGATCAGATCAGCCCGCATCGATTTTGCAGGGTTTGGATTCATTGCAACTCCTCGCGCATCCTCTTGCAGGATCAGGCCTCGCCATCGTCTCTTTCCTCGTTCTTGCTCTCGCCGTCATGGTCGCCCTCGGTCGGCGACGCACACGCATATACCCGTCTCACGATGCGCATGCCCGGCCTTACTTACCACCTCCGTCCCGTCGCCCTTGTTCTCGATGCACACGGTTGACGATGCTCCCCGTCCTTCCCCCTCAGTCGCGCTGACCACCCTCGACCACTCACGCCTTCTTGAATTTGTTCGGCGGCCCTCGGCTGCGCGTCGCTCTCGCTCCGAGTCTCACGCCGCTGTTGCATGTCCTTGCCTTGTCCCTAATAAATTCTCCTAGTATATACTGCGCTCGCCTGTCAGACAATGCGTCCGCTAGCGTATGTACTCCTGTTTATGTGTGCGGTCTTGCCACGACTCGGAGGATGTGCGGGGACGGTGTGGGGAAGAAGACTTCTCGCTTGCCTCGCTTGTCCGAAGACTACACTGGCAGTGTGGCTGGCAGCTGTCACACTGTGGCTCCGCTCGTACCTCGCTACGCCGCCACAGTGCGTCCCCGGATCTTTCTCTCGTACTTGCTTACCTACGCATCAAGCCTTATACTCGCATGTTCGGAATGCAAACCTGAGCTAACACAAAACAGGCTGCCCCATTGGGTACTCAATGAGTGCTTACTAGGCGAACCGATTAGTATCCGCATCACACCGAGTAAAATATTATGTGCCCCGGCCCCGGCAAAGTTCGGTCCAGCTCATTTGTGTCAACGAAAAAGGGATGGTACAGTTCAAGACGTCGACTATAAATTGTTGTCATTGTTTCGCTCCTTTCCCTCTTCATCCAAGATGTATATTCCTCCTGGGTTGACCTTTCTGCGCTTGCTCCAATTCCCTTCATCACTCATTGGGTTTGATCGATCGACCTCTCAACCTGCAGAAGCGATCGAGGACCCCAGCCATCATACCAATTTAAACCATTTGGCAAATCTTTCGCCGTACCACGATGCTCCTGCAGTTCCTGGAGTGTCTGTAGACTTGCCAGAGGACTGCACTGTCGATCAAGTTATCTTGGCAAGTTCCCCATGGCACGACTCGTCTGTCTCACTGACATCACTCACATTTCAGTTACATCGACATGGCTCTCGTGGTCCTTCAAAGGAGGGTCCTTTGGTTCAGAAGCTTGCTTCCACCCTTAAAGCGGCAGAGAAAACAATTCAGGAAGCCGATCTGCCTCCAGAACTGGAATTTCTGAAGGAAGGATACAAATACCAGTTGGTGCCGGAGAATCTCACGGCTATCGGGCGTCAGCAACTGTTCGACCACGGGGTTGAGTTCGTGCATTTTGTCTACGGTCTGTGCACCTCTGACTCCAAACCTTGCAGATTTTCACTCCGCTATCCGACGTTCTCGACGGACCACGTCATATCCACCACGGTCCCAAGAGTCATAGACTCTGCGCACTATTTTTCTCAGGGATTTTTTGGTCGCGGGGTGGACAATGTCAAGTTTTATACAACTGAAGACTGTCCTGAATGTTACGATCCGGTTTCTTGGCTTGTTCCTTGGATGTCTTGTCCGAACATACCTTACTCACAATCACGCAAGGTAAATGTTGCTGCGAAGCTCCCTTGTTTGATCATGTTAATGACGACGCATACGCAGGTAACTCAACAATGGGTAGACAAGTATGTTCCACCCATCAGGGAGAGACTCAATAAACTTGTTCCTGGCGTCGGGTTCGATATCGACGATATCCAGGGTGCCTTGTACGCATGCCCATACGATCTTGCGGCTCGTGGAAAATCCCCCTGGTGCAATGTGTTCACCGCGCCTGAGTTGAGGGACCTGGAGTGAGTGTAAGCTGTTGTTGCACGCGGGTCGAGACTGACATGCAATGTATCCAGATACCAATTCGACTTGTATTTGGATAGTGTCACTGGACGCGTTGCCAGCGAAGACCCCGGTCAAGTCACCGGTGCATTCTATGTCAGGAAACTTGTCGACCGGTGAGGGTTAGTTATCCACGAATCTCGAACACATGAAATAACAATATGTGATAGCTTAACTAATATGACTGGGGAAGCCGAGCCTCTTCATCTCGACTTTGCCCACGATTATACCATACTCTTTGCGTTGTCTACCATGGGATTAAACAAGTTGGTGATTTTAACTTGGAAAAAGTTTGTTGTTAACGTTTTCGTTACTACCCATAGGGATGCGCACCCTCTTACTGCAGATCATGCCCGCTATGATCGCAAGTTCATATCTTCCAATGAAGCACCTTTCGCTGGAAACATGATCTGGGAGAAGTTCACGTGCAAGACATCGTATGTGTATCCTTCTTTGAACTGTATCCCTTGTCCTGACATGCGAGTAGCTTTGAAGAGCCCCAAGTCCGCCTCTTGGTCAACGGAGCGACGTATCCTTTGAGTTTCTGCCAGGAATCGGATGCAGACCGTGAATATGGAACGTGTTCACTGGCAGCATTCGTGGAAATGAACGAATGGAGCATGGACATCGAATACAATAGCAATTTCTGGAACGCCACTTGTGGGCATTAAGGCATGGTAACTGTCTTCCAGTGGATCAAGGACACGATTTCTATTGGAGATTGGACGGAGGAGTCTGGCTAGACTCGGGGGAGCTTCATGATTTCTTTCTTCAGTCAATGTACATTTACGATAATCGTGCAATACTGTCCAGCGGTTTTGAACGTATAATATTAGGATCGACTTTCGTGATTTGTCTGAAATTTAAACTAGCCCATTGTCGGTTTTCTTAACGAGTGCACTGCGGCCCTCGCATCATGCATCATCCACGGTCACCTTCTGCTTTCAACCGCTCGGCCGTTATGGTACGTCTTGCATACAGCCACCATTTATCTCGCACAACGGCCTCGGTGACTTCGCTGGTCCATGCGGTTCACTGGCTTGCTTATCCAGGGCCCTGACTCGTCCAGCACAGTACAACGTCAGGGTGTACAATACTTCACTGAGCGCACGACGCACGGCAGACATTCAATGATGCGCCAAGATCGATCCCCGTTCTATTTGCAGCGTGCAGCGGACTGTACCAGTATATGTTTTTGTCAATTTTCATCAAGGAAGACTACCTCCCTACCCAAGTCCTCCGATTGCTGCGTGGTTGGGTGATGTATACTGTCACGTTGGATCAAAACGACCGAGATAGTAGATGGTGATCCATGGTGTGCAGACCTCGAAACGGACGTACAGTCCAAGTACAGTCTGCCATCCGCTCTCGACATCCGAGATCGCATTTCCATCTAGAACACATCAGATCCTAGATAGATAGCATGGGTAGATGATGGTTGCTCTAAAAATATAAATTGTTCGTTCGGTCCAAGCACCTGCATCTCCTTCTAAGCCTGCCCCGATAACCGTCTCGCATACTCGACCAACGCCCTACGAATAAAATCAAGACCATCAGTACACACCGTACGCTCCGTTGCAAACAAGAGACTTGCCGAACGGGACGACCCGCCATACCCTTCTCTTGGTATAGAAGAGGTCGCGTGTACTACCATGTGACCACACGTGAGCGACATAATAACATCGAGAGAAAAAATCGCCGTAGCAATCGCCACGCACCTCCATCGATCCGCCAATGTCGAGATGCGCCCACTGCACCGCAGGCCGTTCTTCGCCCTCCTTGGGTTTGATCCCCTCGACGAACGACTTTAGGAAGAGCGTAGCCGTGCACGATCCGCCAGGCTTGCCACCCATCTAAATAAAGCAAGACATTGCTTGTCACTACGAGCAGGACATATATCATGACCGCGACGTACGTTGCAAAGATCCGCGTTAGAGGAATAGATCTGCGGGCCATAGTCTTCGTCTATAGGCATTCGCCAGAGGCGATCGTACTCTGATTCCCCAGCGGCATGGAGTTTTTGCCACAGCTCATCAGACGTCTGTAAGTACCCAAAGGGTCTTTAATCAATCACGTCTTCTGAAACAAGTCGGCGACGGAGACGCACGCAAAATACACCAGTGTAGAGCTCGCCAAGTGCGACTTGTATGGCTCTGTGAAACAATTCGGACCCTCGTTTTGTCTCTAGACAGAACATGGACATACCCAGTCAGCGTTGCGACATCGATCACAGTGTGTGGGTTGAATTGGCTTGATGCATAGTAAAGGGCATCTAAAATGTGATGGATGGATTAGGTTATACCGAATAGCTAATTAACTGATGGTAAGCCTTACCCGCAAGGACCAGTCGGCCCTCGGCATCGGTGTTATCAATCTCGACAGATTTGCCATTCATCGCATACACTCTAAACCCAGCGTGTCGGTCAATCATACTTGTTGGGATGGAATACGACAAACATATCGCCTGGCTTATTTGCACTTGGACCTGGCAAGTTTTCGCACAAAGGAACGAGCGTTACCACGTTGATCCTAGCGAAAAATAAGCCGTGTGAGATATCACTTGCATGCAAAACATACGGCAATCTGAGCTGGGCGATTGCCAGCGTGGACGCCACGACCGCAGCGGCACCACCTATCGTGGAGTGTTGAATTTTATTGTTAGCATTCCCCCCATTTATATGGAGATCTTACCCATGTCGGCTCGCATATCTTTCATGCCCTGAGTGCACAAAATGTCATGCTTGGTCAGGAAATTGATCGCAATGACGTACTGCTCCAGGTTTGAGGGAGATTCCTCCCGAATCGAAAGTAATACCTTTGCCAACCAATGCAAGTGGTCTGTCATTGGCATTCGGAGCCCCTTTGTAGTGCCTGGAAAAAGTCAGCGAAAGTCAACAAATCACTAAAGGGACTGTACACTTCAAGGAACTTAGCAGGCTCGTCGGTGCCCTTGGTCACGGAAAGGAATGTTCGCTGTGCGCCGCATGAACAAAGTCATCCCCGAGAACCCCGCTGGTAAACTTACCATTCCCTTTTCAGCGGCCCAGGCTAGCATCTGTATGGTTACTAATTTCGTGCAGAAGATGATGGTTGTTTCATACCTTCGTCATGGACAATGACCTCTACATTCGGGAGACCTTGGAGCGCCTCTCCAGCGCGTTCGGTAAAAGCCTAAGAAAAATTGTCACAACAAGGCTTCGGACGCCGCGCGTGTGCATACCGTGGGCGTCATGATGTTCGCAGGCAGTTCCATGAGCTGTAAAAGAAAGCTCACGTGAGTGGGACGAACACCACCGTGACTGGTTCTTACAGTACGAGCCAAGTTCTGAGCATTGGCATAGAGCACACCGCGGTCCCATTCCGCTGATTGTGCAACGTACGAAATCTTGAGCTTCTCCGGGGCAGGCTTTGTGTTCCTGGGATCAAAGGGAGAGGGAGGGGACGTCTTCAGAGTAAAGTCATACACTGCCAAATGGGCCGCGACGGCTAGACTTTTGCTATGAGAAACAAGATTACGGACGACAGACGAAAAAAACGAACCCGCTGCGTGAGGATCTGCAGAAGAGTCGATGACCGCTTCGGACACGCCTTCTCCGAGCGCCTTGACGCTCTTCACGCCACTCCCGACCGCTCTCCGGACAGTCTCCCGAAGCTCGTCGCCCTTCTTGGTCTGAAATCCTTCGCCAAGCGACACGAGCGCAGCAACGTCCTTTCCACCACCCGCGCCGTAAAAGAGGTGGGACGTGCCCACTTTGGCTAGTTTCTTCGAGGGTGGAAGGCTGCCCCACAAGGCAACGGGGTTGACATTGGCAGCAGCGGCGGTCTGGCTGCTGACGTTGGTGGGGTTGACGGGAACGATGTAGGCTTTGGAAGACATGGATCGGATAAGCGCTGATGCGTATCTCTGTCTTGCACACCTCAACATATGTACTAGCGTCGGGTTCCGGAGAGTCCGAAACAACCACCGAGAAAAGACAAATTTACAAAAAAGTGACGGTCAAAAATAAGCACAAACAAGTCAGCCATGTCATGCCGCATGTACTGCAACGTAAAATTAGATATCATCACACATGACTGCACATGCTCGATCTCGACCGTGGAGCATCGAATGGACCGAGCCTCGTTGGGCTAGGCAGATCGATCTTCCAAAAAAGAAACGAATTACTTTTACAAGAAATGACTCTCCAACGATAATACATGTTGTCAGAAAATGCAGTCCATGATCAACTCACTGAAAGATTGAGCAACGCTTTGACCGAGTCGCCAACTCCGAGTGGTACGGTTATCATAATGCATATGTGGATGGATAGGGTGGGGAGCAGACACTAGCGCCGAAAGAGGGGAAATGATTACCCGCAGATTGTCCGCATCGATAACAAGAGGCTGCTATAGATAACAAGGGGAACACAAAGGGGTCAGGAGCGTACGTGAGATATAGAACTGATCAGAAGAGGGACGAAAGCGATGTCAGAGACAGAGTAAGACGGCTTCCCTCAGTTGGATACACAACAGAGTTGACTGTCCCTGCCACAGATTGACCACCGGTTACATTCCATACCCTAATGGTGTTGTCCAAAGAGCCAGAAACAATGTGAGCCCCATCAGGTGAAAGTGTATGACGCGATGGAATATCTGGGGTTCGATTTCCGCATGACGACGGTGAGCTTTGGCATGGATCCATCATCCAGGCCAGCGATTCTCACCAACGATTGCGATCTGGTTCGCCCTAGAGTCATGTTCAGCATCGTCCGAAGAATTTCCTGGAATAGGGCATGATGCTTGCACAATCGGATTCGTGCGCTGAGCTGGGTCGGCTAGTTGTTCGAGGTATCGCATAGAACGAACGGTGGGTGAGAGGAGAGAGGTGGGAAGCGAAAAACCCTGCGGGTGCCAATCAGTAAATGTTGCCCGCGGCTGGGACGCCAACACCAGTCCGGGGGCATGTGTATGTCATATCCTAGTGTAGGAACAGATACAACTACACGAGTCATACCAATGACTTTGTACAAGATACCTCGGATCCTCTTTCTACGGTATTGCTTGAAAGCAATATGATTCTTCGATGTATTAGTTTCAAATTGTGGCCCGCTGCCCATCAAGTCCGAACCTAGATCTGGGCAATCATGTAGTAAAGTCATAGAAATCCTCTCAGCAGGATTCAAGATTCAGTACGCTCTCTCCAGTTTGAATTCGAGGTCCATCATCGGCTTGGGGCTATGAAGGACCTCAATTCTAACTGTATTGCGTTATCAATCAAGAGATGCAAGTCCTCACCAGAGTAATGTAATCAAGATATCTCCTGGCAAGATCAGTTAAAGAACTTTTTCGGTCGCCGCTAGAATGTTCACGCGCCAAGTGTTTCCTTTTTCAAGCAGAACATGGTAAGTAGAACGGTAGGAATTTTACACAAATCAAGCGTACAACGTAAACTGGCGTAACGTCCGTGGTGGTATACTACGCCCTAAAAGAATTGGATTCACTCATGCTGCCCTCGCCAACGTAGTTATCACGAAAGAGCCGTTTGTATCGGTTTAGATCCAAGGGATGCGAATGAAAAGTCATCAAAGATCATCATAAATCACGGAGGGATAGGGCGTGTGTGTAGACCGTCTGCGGAGCATTCGAAGTCGATGTCGGGGGCTGTGCGCATTGAATGGGCAAGTTCCGATGATGCAATCGTGCGCGTGAGCGTTTAGCATCGAAACAGAAAAAAAGGCGCAGACAGTGACGTACCTAAAACGCAAGACTGATCAGACCTGCGGAGGCAGCACGGATGGAATCGGGACAATAGGGAACGGACGAGACTGATGTGTGTCCCTGGAATGGTCCTGCCACAAGCTGACCACTGGTTGCATCCCAAGCCTGAATGGTCTTGTCCGAAGAGCCAGAGACAATTCGGGTGTGGGTTCCATCAGATGATGATCGATGAGGTACAATATCGTATCTCTACAATGGTAGGACGATATGCTACACTCGAGTACGCGATGCCAACGCGATGCGATTGCTTGAAGACAGTGATGCCGCGTGTGAGAAAAGATCAAGCCTTAGTTTGCCCACAACTGATAACGATCTGAATCGACCTAGGGTTACGCTCAGCATAAAACAAAACACAGGTACTTAGGGTGCATATACGCACACAGAGCTGGATCTGCTGATTTGCCGTGTTAAAGGGGAGGAAAAAGAAGTGCAAACCAAGGTGGATATAGGCTGAGCGTTGAACGGAAAATGCCGACCGCCTGCTCGGAAACTCTTACTGTGCTACATATAACGCGGGCCTCAATGACCCAGAAACATCAATGACCTACCAGACCACCCCATATGTGGCATGGACGGGCTCTTTGTCGCACTCATGAGGTGGAAAAAGAAACGAAATGTTGATCATGTTGTCAATGACGACCTTGCGCATGCTCGGACCATGCTCGTCGACATACATATGTTTTTCGAGCTAATCTTTGTAAGTGGTATACTTAAATAATGGCACTTACAGTGCTCACATATTGAACCGTTCATCGAACTGCAGCGAAATTAGTTTCGGGGATTCAGCCCATCGTCATTGAAGTCAATGATCTGAATCCCGGATTGAGGATGGTGCAAAATGAAATATAGAACATGACCGTGTGGTCAATGCTCAACATGCTGTTGTGTCCTGCATATCACTCTGACTGGCCAGTATTGGGATTGGTTTAGCACAGAGAACCATCGGTGGGGACGGTCATCCTTCCCTATATATCGAACTAATTGTCAAGCAAAAGCGGAGTCCGAGTTTTGGCAGCAGCATTCACTTGTCGTTGTCCCACAAGCCTCCCCTCCACATCAAAGCGTACCAGTCCACCGCCTGCCAGGATCACTGTGGACCATAATGGAAAATAGATGTTTATAAAGCCCAGGTAGACGGTCCTGCGTTATCCATCGCACCCCTCCAGAACCCCACTCAACCATACCGTCTCTGCTCCAATACCTGTCGACCTATGCCTCTCATGGCCTCGAAGTTCCATCGCAAGACATTGCCAGAATCCGGAATAGAAGATATATCCAACATACCATCTGACACTCTTCATGTCACATCCGAACACGATGATACATCGGGCGACGCTTCACCCTCGAAAGCACCACGCTCTGAAAGGTCTCGCTCGCTGCGCAGGACCATATCTCGTGCGTCCATCGAAACAGTCCGTCCTCCAAGCAAGAAAGGCATCTGTCGACGCATTGTTGAAATGGCTGATCACATCACACTCGGGTCTGCAAAGAAGAGTGAGTGCCCGTCAATGCAGTACCTCTCAGAAATGATGACCAGTGATCCAGCTTCAGATTCCAAAGATTCATCGGAAAGAAAATTGACGAGGCACAAACGGAAATCCACTACTCGATTGCAAGACTGGTCACATAAATCGGGAAAGGAGGATACGGTTGGCACCACCGACATGCTCATGCTCTGTGATGATGTTCCCTCTAAGCAGGACGCACCGTCAGCCTTTCTGGAGTGCGTGGTCTCTTCCCTGATCGATGAACCGTGGTCAAAAGGAGATGAGTTGTGTTTGGACTATTTGGACTATTTCGCTCCCGCTGAGATCAACCTGGGGGAACAAGTGGCAAAGAAAGACGAAGGCACCTTCCAGTCTGCTCGAACTTCGCAGATCTACATCAAAGATGTCGTACTGAACATCCAGCCGTCTGAGTTAGACGTAACCATCTGGGATGGATTGGAAACGTCAGTACTCTCATTTCTTCTCCGCTTTCACCCGTGCAAGCCAACTTACAAGGGGTGTTGTCACAGTGCCCATCACATGTTCAAATGCAGACTCTTCCTTCAGTGCACCGCTCATCCATACGACGGCGTTCCCCTCCCGGATATCCGCCATATCGAACTGAACTGTTATACATACCCTGCTGGCTCGCGCTACGCCCAACCATCCGCTCTGCAGTGTACCTACGAGGATACTTCGTCCAACAGGATCTCACGTTCCGATACGATGCCCGACGTGAGCCTCGAAGCCGGCATCGAAGTTGGCAAATTTTGGCGCACAATCATGGATGGCGAGGGTCGATGGGGCTGGTACAAAGACGCGTCCGTCCCTGTCTCGTTTCGGTTGTTTGAGAAGATCGAGTATCGTGAGTTCAAAGTAGTTGGCCGGGTGGGGTTGGGAGAGAGCTTTGTGGAGGGTGAGTTGAAGTTTGGGATCTCTATGCTGCGTCGGGATGTGAACATGAGGTGAGGAACGAAACGATATGGGAGTTGGGAGTTGGCGTAGCGTCATGTATGTGCATTTCATATGTTGATCGGACTTCTGGCCCCTTCCTAAGTTCAAAACAATTACCTGACCGACGAGTCTCAAGATTGATCACGTTCACTGAATTTGGAGAAAGTGGAGCTGCTTTGATCCATTGGACGAATGAAAGGTGCACATTTGATTCACTCGCGATATATCGAGGCGCTCCTGTATAACAAACTGGCATCCTGGCGTATCATACACATTGTGCTTCAATGCAGTACTCTTACAGGCCGCTCGATCTGGTATCTCGTACACGTTAGACGACGACACAAACTGCTCCAAACTAGTTGTGTTGTGCGACGACACCACCTTGGACGGCTTTACTGACCAACCCCAGATGCTCATCAAGCAAATCAGGAATGTCCCCTTCATATCCAGCACGTCGCAGAAGATTCGACGAGCCCGTCCATTCCACATTCTCGCCCCATATTTCCTTGAACCTTTTTATCTTATCTTTCTGCCTGGTAACTTTGAGGTACTGGAACACGGATTTCCAGGCGCTGTCGAGCGCGCCCACGACCCAACTGTTACATATACCCGGATGGGATCCGATCAGCGCCAGCGGTTACTGGTCAATAACGACACGATATCACTCACGCATGACGGGTGCTGATTGCCTCTCCCGCAGAATGCAAACGATTGCCGGCAGCAGGAAAGTTGAGAGAAGCATACAAGTCCTCAAATTGGCCGGGGGAGAAGAACGCGAATGCACCTGGTCGAAAACAAGGTAAGCGAGCAGGCGATGAACAAGCGGAAGCAATGACAGACCCATCGTGTGTTCGTCTCGGTTCCAATCCTTGATATTCATGTCTACGAACTCGTCCTTGAGGTATTCGTACGTGATTTCAGAGCTTAGATGACCATGTGCCTCTGCGAGATTGCGAAGCACGAGTTCCTTGAGGGCCTTCCGCTCTTTTTCGGAAGAAAGAGCACTGAGGCGGAAAGCGTCAGTCGTCCATGTGTAACTAGCGATGAGGACTTTAGATGGTGTCTTGGAGTCGACGCCATAAGATGGGGAGATCTGTGAACGATTGACCGCCAACAATGCCCAACTTCGTGGTCCACCAGTTAGATTTGAAAAACACCGCAACCTTGACCGAAGGTCCATAATCAAGGTCGCGCAAGGCGTTCCTCTGCATGGTGTTTAGACCCGCATCGGTCAGGTCAATAGTACGAAGCACTGGGAGAGGGAGGGTAGATATGACGTGGGAATAATTCTTGATCTTGGTCCCGTTCACTTTAACCCTGACGCAAGGGACAAAGAGGTTCACTCTGGACGTGGTCTTGTCCTCCGACTCCTCCCCGATCACATGATCCACGGTTTTAGAATCCGTCTTTTTAATACCGGATGGAAGCCTGTCCCAGTCGATCGTGTGTTTAGGGACGGATACGACCATGATGCCTTGACCCATCGATGTGACTTTCTCTTTGAACCGGACGGTAACGCCTGTCGAGTTGATATATTTTTCCATCCGCTTCGACAGTGTCTCCGATCCACCCCTTCAACAAGTAAGATAATCCGTCGTGAACCTGAATCAAGTTTTGAAACTTACTCGAAGCACTTCCAATCGACGTCCCCATAGTTGCTACCACCGACCTGAGCAAATGCCAACGATCCAAAGACCGCTTCTGTCAATGCGCGGTTGTATCCGCCTGTGGATCCTTCGAGAAGTTGGCACCAGTTGATGGTGTTGCTGGGAAGATGCTGTGGAGGAAGTTGCAGGATGTCGCTAGGCATATACTTGGATGCCATGTACGCGCGGACCGAGTACGAATCGTTTGCCTTCAACGTCTCCCAACCCCTGCGTTCGCCCGGATTCAAGAGATCGTTTATCATCATCCTGATGAATGGGTTAACGACATCGCTATTGATGGCATCAGCTCCCGCTTTGATGTAATCGGCCTGCACGTTCATCCCTTCCGCATCAAATGGTCCCTTGGGTTTGCTGGACACGGGTTCAGAGAGACCGTTGAAGTAGTAGAAGCCCGGTTTGGAACCTTCTCGAGTGGTATAGTAGTAGGGGATCAGCTTATCCTTTAGCTTATCACCGTCTGTGTTAAGCGGCCCATATTCGATCAACTCTGCTAATCTTCTCATGGTGCCATTCTTGTAATTCCCCTGATCGTCTTTCTTTGGCAGCGGGAACCGCATGGCACCGGTTTCCTGGAGGTACGAAGATAACATGAGTTTCCGAGTTGACAAGCAGAGAAGATGAGACAGCGTACGTAGTAGTCGTATTTCTGTCCACCCTCGAAGTGATAGGTTTCAAGACGACCACCGACACGACCAGAGGACTCGATGATTTCATACTTGATACCGAGAGAGTCAAGCATCAAGGCCGTATACAGTCCACCGGCGCCAGCTCCAATGATGCCGACCTTCAAGGAAGGCAAGAACCGCAGATGATCATTGGAGATGTCGAACGGATTAGAATCATCGTCAACGTCAGGCTTGAATGGAGGGAGCTGTTTGAGAAGGGCGGCATGATGCTCTTCGAGGATAGATTTTCCGAAGTACGCGAGCGGATCACCCTCGAAAGGCATGGCAAGTGTGGTTAATATCAGTGAGAGTGAGTTTTCAGAGGAGAACGAGTCCTGTCCTCGATTGAATCGAATGCCTTATATGCATGATACATACCCATTCTTGATTCGATCGATCGCAGAGAAAACCCCAGATATAGAACTGAGCGTGTTCATCATGTGGTACATTTCACTCAGTGAAATGAATACCAATGCAGTAGCGTCCTCTGTTGGGCGGTCAATGGTGCTTCTATCGGGTCAGCTGAGAGGGAATCAAGGAACGTTCCGCCAGAATTAGTACAACTTACCGTGTCACAAGCACGCCAAGAGTGCAAAACAAGGTATACCCCACCGGCGATGAGCAATACCCGAAACAACGTGCATGGTTATCTTTATGGCTGGCGACCTTTAAAGCTTTCGGACCCTAGTCTCGTTACCTTCCGATTGATTTTGGGTGTGCTCTCATGATCCATGAGCTTCGGATTCACAGGAAGCCGATTGTGACTGCCATCGCTCGACCGTGACGGAAGGTCACATAATGTCACAGGAAGTAACGCGTTGTCACCATACAATTTGAAGCTCAGCTTATGACACAGACAGAGTAAATGAGCGACGTCCGTCGAGCCATACATACTCGTGTAGCTTCAGAATGTGTCTTGGATGAGGCGTGATCGGAGGGAAAAGTGAAGTCGTAGTCGTTTTCAAAGAAACCGGCCAACTGACTAAGTTATCAGTGGATCTTGACCACTCCCGTCCGATCATCTCGGAGCCCACTCGACATGCTGATTCGTCGGGTTCTCCGATCACATCGGCGACCATGCACCCCGCTGAACGTAAGTAAGTACTCGCCGTAAGTTGTCCGTCGTAACCGCTCGTGTTGTTGATCATATCTGCTACAACTTGAACGCGTACGAGCGACACCTCCCCGACTTCGGCTCGAGCTTCCTCCGAGAAGCTCTGCAACTTCCCTCTGCCCCCCCTCGACACGGCCTCTCTTCAATCGACTTGTGATCGTTCCATTGCATCACCTCGCGCCGGACTTGAAGCCGACGCAAATATTCATGAAGTGCTGTCCTGAGAGCGACTTCAATGAAGCAATCAGGTACAGAGGGCTATTTGCATCTGCAAATACCTTCGCAGCAGGGAACAACCCGGCGCAGGACGTGCTGGCGTGGGGCGAATCTTGGAAGACTTTATACCACCAAAGTTTGTTTTCGCTCGGAATCCTACGGCGACTTCATTCTCTTTCGCCAGCCACCAGGTCCGACCTGACAACCTTATGCCTCTAACGACCCGAATCACTCAATCGGAGGCTCACGACCCTGTTTACGCCCTTGCAATTTCTCTCATGAGATTAGCCAATACTTACATTGAGCCTTCAACTGAAAATTTCCAGTGGATAAATACTTTATGCTCAACCCGCGATCGTTGGTAATCTCGCATGGAGCTTCGCCCCTGGCCGCCCCGGAGGACCGGTCGAAATGCCCAGGTCCAGGGTCAGTTCCTTAGGACCTTGGTCGGGAGCCCATGTTCCGTAATACTGGTCTGTGCACAGAGCCTAATCAGGGTGTTCCCATCGAGCAGGAGACCTACATTTACCCCCATCTCCCCGTCCCTGACCAGTAAAACCTTAGTACGACGACCCTTTGTTGCGGTCGGATTGCCGGCACCGCCTGCCCGCAATGTACACAGTGCATGGCCAACGTCCCAGCACACAGGCACGATCACAATGGCCTTTAGCAAACCTCAAACTTTGAACGGTGGATGCTCAGGTCAGTGATACCCTGAAGAAACCGCTCCTGGTTCCGAGTTCCCGCCAGGGCCGCCACTCCCCACCCACCTCTAGCCATACCGTCCAGGCGCCAGGCTATTCTAGTAAGTAGGAGATGAGCGAGAGGCGAGTTCCGCAAGTGTTTCCGGTCGCCCGCCTTTGCAAATCAATCGGGCAATACATATAACGACAAAGCATATTTTTGGCTCGGAGACGTAACGGAGCGGAGAGGTTCATCCGGGTATGGTCATGTGAGTATGAAGTTTGTAACGTCGTAGATCACTTCAGCGATCGCATTTGTCGTGTTGTCATGTGCGTTGTGCATGTGAGTATTGTGTGCGTACGTGAAGCGCAGAGAAGGGGTTAGAGGCGCAAAGAAACAAAAGGAAAAAGGTGCGCGGACGCATGAGTACATAACCAAGCACATAATCCTACTCGTACAGATGGTATTGCTGGGTAACAGAAAAGGAAAAAGAGAGAGAAAAGAGAGAAAGCAAACTCGACGAAAAAAAGAAATACAGGCAAATGAGCGAACGAGCGAGTAGGCAAACAACAATCAGAAGAAAAACAACAGAGGCAGAAATGCAAAATGGGAATCTATGGGAATCAGACGTGACAACATGAGAGGAACGAGGAAAAGAAAAAAAAAAAAAGGAACAGAGAGAGCTTCCACAGGCGCAACCAGAGGCATTTTCACTCTCCCCCGCCAGCGAGTTCGAGAATGAGCCGGCAGGCGATGTCCATGAACACAAACGGCGACACCACCTCGTCCTCCTTGGCTGCATGCCCGTCCTTGATCGATCGTCCGTCCGAGCTCGTCTCGGGCAGCAGCGTGTCCAGGTCCGCCATGTCGAATTTGCTAGCCCCGGGCTCCGTCGACGCCTTGTATGTCTTCTTGTGGTGAAAGTCGACCAGATAGTTGATCGAGTCTACCATATACAGCTGTAGGTTCATCAGGATCTAAAAAAAAGGCATCAGCATCCGTCCCGTATCGTCCTCAAGGTGATCGTTACCACCACATCCTGAACCCTTGCTCGCGTTTCTACGAAATACACACTCGCAGCCGCCCTCAAATCCACCGTATCATTCCCATCCAACTCCTTCGCCCGCTCGATTCTGGCACTGTTCGACCGCTGCCGTTGACGCCGCACCCCGCCCAACCCGCCCAAGTTTCGCTTCTCCTTCCATTCCATCCCGAGCATCTTGAGTGTCCGATAAATCTCGAGCATTACCTCCATCGGCGGCGACCGGCTGCGGATACCGAAATGCCACTTGGTCCGATGTTGCTTCTTTTCTTTCACTGGCCACGCGCGCTTGGCGTTGGCATACGAGGCTAGGTGGTGTTGTTCGGGAAGTTGGTCCGGAAGAGGGAGGGAGGAATTGAGCACCGCAAAGTTGTTGATTTCGCCGTCGAGCGGAGGCGTCGAGAAATCGAGCCCGTCGTCGATTTCGTCGTCGTCATAGTCGCCGTTGAACTCGGCTTCGAACGGGTTGTCTTCTAAATCGCCCGCAGGCGACAGTGCGGTGGGTGACATCGTGTTCCTGGGCTAAAACACTCGGCTCAGCACGAGAACGAAGAGAAGGGGGACAAATTGAGAATGATCAATGAAACTACTGACGTCCATGGCCGCCAGCTTGGCGTCGCGTTCTTGCTCCTCGAACTCTGCGACTAGACATCGTCAGCTGGCATGTCGGCACCAGAAGGGCATCGGCTGCTTACGGTCTCTCCCAGCCCTGCGTTTGTCGCGCAACAGCATATAGGCCACCTTGACGGCATTCCCCTGAACGCCGTCGTCCCGCCGTAAACATTCCCATATGTCCTCCTTATCCACCCCGTTCATCCTCGACGCAAGCTCGTCAACAACGTCCTCCTCGATCCGACCCAATCCCTCTATGATTTCAAAATCCAACGCCTTTGCAGGTGGCGTTACCAATGACGAAAGCGTGCCTAGAACAGGACCCGGTGGCGGCGGAAGAGGAGTGAGGTATCGGGAAAGGTCGGTCGTGTAGAATGGATGCTGAGTGATTTCGGGAATGGTGATCCGTTTGACGGGATCGACGGCGAGCATCGCGTTGATCAAACCTCGTGCGTCTGCACCCAGGTAGCTCGGCATATGGTAGCTTCCCTCTGTGGCAAATGTTTTATTGAGCGAATAAACGAAGAGGAGAGAGAGGAGAGAGAAACGCACGACTGATTTTCGTGAAAAGAGTCTGGACGTCGTCGTCCTCGAATGGAAGCCTCCCACACAACATGACATAAAGAATGACCCCACAGCTCCACACGTCAATCTCGGGGCCCGTATAGAGTCCCCCACGGATGACCTCCGGAGCGGCATAATTCGGACTCCCACAGCTCGTCTTCAAAAAGTCGCCGTCCTTGATCTCGTTGGAGAGACCGAAATCGGCGATCTTGACGTTGAGGTCGTCATCGAGGAGCACGTTCTCTGGTTTGAGATCGCGATGGACGATCTTCAGCTTGTGGCTGTACTCGATGCCCGAGATGAGTTGCTGAAAGAACTTGCGTGCGCGCTGCTCGGGCATGCGGCCGTTGGTGACGATGTAGTTGAATAGCTCGCCACCGGCGTATTCAAGCACGATGATAATGTCCGTTGGGGTGGATATGACCTCGTATCTGTGTATTTGGAAAAGGGGGTAAAGAAAAGGAGCGAGCACGTATAGAGTGTCACGATCTGGTGTCGAGAGAGGAGATGCGGAGGGGGCACGTACAGCTTGATGATGTGTGGATGTCGGAGAGTACGCATGTACTCGACCTCGCGCTGCACGCGGGTCTTGGTTTTGGTCATGTGGATGACGGCCTTGGATATGTACTTCATGGCGACCCGCTGTCCGGTGATAGTATGTGTCGCCACTGCAGAGAAAGAGAGAAGAAAAAAGAAAAAAAGGGTGGGATGGGAGCATCAGACTTGGAAGGGGAGACGATCGCCATCGGGATAGGACGTACTTTTGACCTTGCCAAAGGTGCCCTCGGCGATGTCGCCCGTGACGGTATACTCCCCGAGCTTGGAGGCTGAAAACAGCGTGGGCGAGAGGTCGCTCATCTGGGACTCGAGCATGAGCTTTCAGAGCAAGAAGCAAATTCGTCTCGTCGTCGTCGCTCGTCTGCGGTTCGTTGTGCCAGTGGTGATCGTCGTCGCCGTCGTTGTGGTCGTTGTGATCGTCGTTGCTGTCGTCGTGGTCGTCTTGGTCCGCGCCGGTGGTCGTTTGGCTCTCGCGCTGTGTCGAGAAAAGAATTTGTAGTCGCTTTCTGGTTGGTCGATTGGCAAGTCGAATTACGTACGCATCTGGGGTCCCACTCCCATGCCATCGATTATATAATTCATGCAGACCCCCATGCACCGGGTGGAGATGCGGGAGTGAACAGCGACGATCCCGGGAGGTTCAACGGGTTCTTATCCACAGAACTTCTTGATGTGGGATAAACCGTTTACCCGCTTGTCAAAATTAAAAAACGTTGTCTATTAGTCCATATCGACAAGGGGACAGGGGCTCTGAAGCGACGACGCGGAAGCAAACAAACTCCAAAGTACAGCCACAGACCCTTCCCCCTCTCCTCACCGAAGATGTCCGCTATGCGCCGCACCCAAAGCGTCCGCACCTACCTCCGCACCTCCCTCACCACCCTTCCACCCGACTCCGACCTCTCCGCCCTTCGCGAAACCGACGAGCCCGCCTCGATCGAAGACACCCTCCGCAAACAGCTCCTCGAAAAGGACCGCGAGAACGACAAGGTGTGTCCCTCGGATCACGCCCGCGTATTCGTTCACAGACTCTCACACAACGACACGCACGCAGCTCCAATCCACCATCCTCTCCCTACAAACCCAACTCGCTGCCCGCCCCCCACTCGAAACCATCCAAGCCCTCGAAAAAGAATACAAAAACCTAGACCTCATCCTCCAAGGGACCCAGCGCGAAAACGAACGATGTATGGCCGAACTCGAGCGCGCGCGCGTTCGCGAACGGACGCTTGAACAGGCCCTCGCAAAGATTGCAGGGGACCATTGGCAGGTGCGTCTCCCGTTTCTGTTATCGTCGTCTTGCGCTTCTGCTAATGTTTCAATAAAGACCGTACTGGATATCGCACCACCCTCTTCGGCCGTCGTCGTCGCCCGTACGATGGGATCGTCCCTTTTGAACCGCGCCGTGCCTACTCCCGCGTCAGGTCAATCTTCTGATCCACCATCAGCAGCATCTCAAGCATCCATCGACGCCACGCTCTCCCAAATGGAGCAAATTCGTCTCCTCGTGCTCGGCATGGAACAGCGCATACAGGCCCGCGAGGAAAAGCTCACAAAGACGGTCGAACGGGCAGAAGCTCAGGAAGTAAAGTGCGAGGCGTTGAGAAAGGAGGCGTTGCCCACAAAAATAGCAACATAAATCATGAGTTCAATCACGCATTTACCTTATCATCATCATCTTGTATATTCTAGGACATCTATACCCGCACCATATGCACACACCTGGATAACCCTCGTAGTAATAATGCAAACACACTCGCGGCAATATATTGCAAACGTACACAAATGACAGTGGGTAGCGGAATAAATGTAGGATGGACATGCGTGCAATGCGGTAACTGGAACTTGACTTGATGCAAATGACTTGGTGGACTGGATAGGTACAAATTCTAGCGAAAAAAAAAAGGTCGAAAAAGAAATCAGGTAAACATGAAGCGCACTTCAGCTTTTTGAGGGGCCTAGCACATCAACAGGGGCCACGCGAAACAAGGAACAGTCGAGCTGATGATGCATGCTAAATAGTGGGGAAAAAACGCACACTTTTTGGATTGGTGCAAATAAGCAGGAATAAAATAAAAAATGATAGTCCGAGAGTTTGATGCAAAGATTGGGTTGTTTCCTGCAATGCGGAATACACAAGCTCACTGCGGAGGCGTGGTTGCAGCGTAGAATCGAGGAAGGATATTGGCGTATCTGATATTCTGATCGTCGTGGATGAATGCGGTTGCGAAAATGCCTGATCGAATACGAAGGGTGCCCGCTGCGGCGAATCTTGCAAGATCGATGCGAAAGATGGTTCGTTCGGCCCAGCTTAGTGCGTAGATTCATATACGGTTTCCAATGTGGGGCGGAATCTACTAGTGCGCTGACGACAGATGATCGATGATGTTGCAAAAAAGAAAGGTGTTGTGAACCAAGACGGTTGACTTAGTAACCATAGTAGGCACGCTTGTAGGCCGTCAGTCGCAACCCTACCAGAGTAAACTAAATGACACAAACCATCCTGTCGCTGCGTGAACAGTCAGAACCGTGGGACAAACGCTCAAACGACAAGACATACAAAAGCCAAATAACCTTGGATCCGGTCTTGCATCCACGCAGCGTCACAATGTGGCCCCTGATACACTCGTAGAGCATCGTGCGTTGGTCCTTGTCGGCCTGGAGCACATAATTTGACCGTTCGCGATTTTAGAGAGACACAAACGTACCTGTGGGAGCACGTTCGCAATGAGTTGACTGCCTGTGACGGACAAGGCAAGGTCAACGATCATGGCACGACGGCCACTAGAAGACAATATTAGCGTGTTGCTCAAGCGAGCCGACCTTCACCCACCCTTTTGCCGGCTCACACATCCTCTTCACAATCCTCGCGAGCGTCTCTGGGCCTGTTTCCTTAAACGCCTTGGTGACCGACTTGAATCCTTGCTCGTTGGTGGCATAGTCGAGCAAGTCTGCGATCAAGTGGTCGAGACACATCTGACGGTGTTTGGATGACCCGTGTTCCAGTACTAACGTGCATCCGTTAGTGCTTTGCATGTGGTTAGCCGTCTCAGTTGAGGCCTACTGTGTTGGATACAATAAGACCCCCATTGGTTTTTGGTAATTTCGCCAAAGACAGTAGATCCCTGATTCAATAGTTCATCGATGATACCGTCTTTGGCAGATTCCTCGAGGTTCTCAAACGCGTGCTACAGATCACTGAATGAGCTCCACGGACTTGTTAATATGATTAACGTCACCTGAACAACGAGGGACCCTGTTTCGTGACACGCAAGCGAGGCCCACTTGCCCTTGAGCGACTTGTTGACACTTGTATGTAAAATTGAGCTCGTGCGCAAACTTTACAGGCAACAACGGCAACTCACTAAGCAAAGATCGGTGGCGCAGGAGGCGTCCAACTCAATTCCATGATCTGAGCATCACGCGTCGCAAATTGGAGTGAAAGGCTAGCTTAATGGGGACATTACCTTGCTCCAAACATGCGACGCGTGTTTATTCACCAACGTCAAGGCCGGATCGCCAAGAAGAAGCTCCGACACGATCAATAACCTAATGTCTTCTTCGCAATCAAGCGCCTTTTGGAGGACGTGGCAACCATAGCAATTGGTCGCAAGTTCGACTACTCGGCCTCTAAGCGGGTTCTCCTTCAGTTCGTGAGAAGCACCGAAAGGCAGTGGTGAGCAAACCTCATACAACCCACGATCTTGCGCCGCTCCTCGGCAGTAGAAGCGGCTTCCAAACACCTTTGAACGGCCCAGTTGCCAAACCTACATTAGTCCCACCGAGTCAGTCAGTGTATCTCGTAACGAGTGAACCATGGAAAGTACCGATGAGACATCATCTCGAAGCCGCGCGCGCATATAGCGTCGATAATCTTGTGCCGCTCTTCCAGGTCTGCGACTTTGAGCTTCTGCTGCAAGAAAATAGAGGCCTGCTGGTCAGATGACTTGATGATGCGCGCTACGAAAACATGGTACGGCGGAGACGAGGAAGGATGAAGGAGCGACAAGAAATTGATGGGCTGCGGCGAACATCATTAGTCAATTCGGATAAGTCTGTTCTGATCGAATGCAGATATGCCGTACCTCGTGAGAATGTGCTCCCGCAGTCGCTTGACGCGCAAAGGTGGTTTGGGAGGGAGACATCCTCAGAGGGTCTTCGCCTGGAAGACCGAAGGAAAAATCTCCCATGGGCTTTTCCTCCGCCCTCCGCCAATCCGGGAGCTGTTGCTGCGTGCGCCAAGTAGCAGCCGCGACATTGGGTAACTCAGGTCGGCGAACTAGCTGGGGGAAAGCACTGTCGTACAAAGGCTGAGTTCCCAGCGCGGGTGAGGCATTCTCCAGATACTGATCAAAGAACGGAAAGCCACCCGAAGGCAGCGAACACGAGACCGAAGGCTCCAAAAGACGCGACTGTGGGATATTAACAGCAGACAAAAAGTCGCGTGCCTTCAGGGGAGAACCGGAATCGAACAAGAGAGATGACGGCGATACATTGGAAGAAGGTCCAGAAGGCAAGTCGTATGGGGAAGTAATCTTCAAGTCAAACGAAGGCTTTGCAGGGGACAAGTCCGTGGGAGTCAAAAGTGCCGACGCCGTCGAGCTCGGAGACACATCAGGAGAATCCGACAAGTTGGTCGCCTCTCCGTTCATTGCCCGAGCAGGCTGCTGGGAGCCCGGCGCAGGAGAGTTAAGATTGAGAGCCCGCAAGAGCTGCTCGACGTGCTGTAGGACCATAAAGGTGAGTATATGCGCCGAAAAACCCTGGAAATCACACTTGCATCGTCATCAAACTCAGGACTCTGTCTTTTCCTGCCATCTCCGATGGCGCCAATGTCCCTTTTTCTCGGTGGGCTGACGAGCCCAACCGGGCCGAAGATGCCTTCGTTCCTAAAAGCCGGATTAAAGCCCCGGAGGCCCCTCTGCGGACGGTGGGTCACTTTTTCTGCTTCAGTGTCACGAGAAAAGACGTCGATGGCATGAGGCCATGCGGAACCTAACTGCCGGGGCTGAGGGGCCCAGATCGAACCAGCTGTCGTCCTGGATCGGGGAGGACTGTAGTCGTTAGCGAACGGAAGGAAAGGCTGGTTGTTGTTATTGTTGGGCTGCATGACGACCGGAGGAGAGGAGATGGTGGGTGGAGTGAAGAAAGAGGGAAATCGCGCCCGCAAAGTCTTTTATATCGATTTTCGAGCGCACTGATGGGCTCGGGCCGTCCGATGTGACGATCCCCCACTGAAAACAGTCACATTCCTTTTTAGGGGAGGATTTGACTTGATGTGGAAAGACTTCTTTAGGCCCTCCGACGCGCCCTCTTCGTGAGTGACAGGCATTTGTGTTCGATGTACTGCCGCCAGTTTGACAATCAGATACCCACCATATATGCGCATGTCCAACCTCAGGCCTCAGGCCTGCGATCCCGCCAAGGTTTGATGCGTTCCATATCTCTAAGAAGGGGTCAGCGCGACGCTGGATGCCAACCCCAACTCGTCACAATATCACGATCAATGGTGCCTATGATCCGCGGTATGAGAGACCGAACAAGGTACGAGAGACGACAAACAGCGCGAACGCCCCCCGAGCGAATTCAATAGCGGCCGGTGCATCACGCTCATCACATCGACGTTGGTTTGCGAACCGAACGGACCAATGCGGTGGATGCGCGCTATCTTCAGAGTGAACAAGAATGATTTTTTTAAATCGCGCAGCGGATGTCATTCCCTCTCCGTCATCACATAGGACGACATATGAATCGGAAATGTGGGATGGGTTGAAAGGGGATTGATAGCGAAATTAAATAAGAGGTAGTAAACTTGCACCCCAGAGATCACCACGCACGGTGTTGGCGATGGGATAGAATGCAGACTGGCAGGGCTGTGGGCTCTCAGAAAGGATGGATGGACAGAAGGGTGCAGGATGGAGTGTGCCAGATAGGCCAGCGACATGCCCCAATTGCCCATTGGTTCCTGCAAACTGTATCCGAAAACCGCGGGAATTTGAAGGAGATACGGCTCGAGCTGGAACACAGCTCGGCGATTCGGTGTAACGGACGGCGATCAGCTGTCTATATCTCTGAGCGTTTCATGCTCACACGAGGGGGTGGCGTTCAAAAAGGGAGGGGTCAGGCGTCTACTGGGGAAATATGTTCCCACCAGCGAATACGCTAATGATCAGTAAGTACGTCAAAGAGGTGCAGTAGTGAAGTAAAGGGATGAGGGTAGTCGCGGAAATGAACGCATATCGCTAACCTATGTGATCAAGGGAAGATTGTACGCGAGATGTGTTTGTGTAAGAAATGAAACGTTTGTCCACGAAGCAGCGTGTCCAGGTTACTTGACAAGGAGCGGACATGAGTGGGAGAAGCGGATTTGGGCAAGTCAAACAGAGAGTGTAAGAGAACGGAGAGAAGTCTCGGCAACTGCCAGGTGCCCTGATTGAACTCGTAAGCCCAGGGCGAGGAGTCCAGGATTGCTATAGGAGGCAAGAGAAGTTCTCACAGAACTCCACGGTCGAGCGTACAGGGGAGAGGGTCACGTAGCGATGGCGGGAGCGCAGAGAATTGGGGTACTGCGTTGGAGTAGGGAGTATGATGGAAGCTGGTTAAGGATATTAGTGTTTTATCAAGAAGCAATGGAGGGCGAGAGGAGCGTGCGATGGGGGATAAGAATAGACAAGCGGGATCTGGTATCGATATAGACAAAGTGAAGTACAAATACGAAGAAGTTTCATTGTTGTCTCTAGGTGCCGATTAGGAATGAATGATTGTGGCGGAGACAGAGTTTTGAGCGAGCAGAGAGGCAAGTCGTAAGTACTCTGAGACGAAAACAGCAACGCCAATCATATGCGAGACGGAGGGTGGGAGCGGCGATAAGACAGCAGAGGCTCCGTCTCGGCCGCAGGGGTGTATCTGTACCTCGTGCGAGGGCGAGCGAGGACGGCGGTCACATCAAGGTACGCGTTATGCGAGATCTGTTCCCAAAATGGAAAGCCGGCGGAGCCGGTGAATTCAATGGGGGAACGGAGGGAATAATGTGTGTGCATAGGGTGATCAGTGGTCAAGAAAAGAAGGCGGGCAGGTGAAACGGCGTTTATGAGACGAGCAGGCGGTGTGTGTTACGTACCAAGGTTCCGGGAGTTCGCAGCGGGGTTTCCTCCCCGGGCGTTGCGGCGTGTTTCGCCTTCGGGAGGAGCGGTCGGGAGTGCGGTGCGAGGGGATCTACCGCGTTATTATAATTATAATTTCCTCCTCCTCTTTCCCTTTCCCCTTCCCATCAAATGTCATCCCCAATCATCCGTCTCCCACTCGAGATCCTCGAGAAAATCGTCCTCAACCTCATCGACGAACCCTCCACCTCTCCCTCAGCCCTTCTCCCCCTCCTCCTCACTTCACACCACTTTCACGCCTGTCTAGCATTCCCCGCCAACCCCTCCCTCTATGCCCGCATATTCCGTACCACCTTCGATTCATCCGTCCTCGCTCGTCGTCTCGGTGACTTCACCGCCGCAAGCCTCACCGCCCAGCTCCACACCAACCACAGGGCACTCAAGTCTCTCCGCCTCCACGACATCCATGCACACGACGTCCTCGACACGTTCCGGACCTGCTTTGCCATGCTCATCGAAAACGACGGCAAGAATCGCTATCAGCTCGAACAAGCCGGCCTCCCCGACTTTGTCGACTCCTTTGTCCGCGAACGTCTCTACCAGGACGCCCCTGATGGCTGGCCCGCAGACAACGAGATCAACTCCCTTGCTCTTTGGCTCCTCTGGCTCTCCTCTTCCGAAGGTTCGTCCCCTTCTTTCTCTCTCTCTCTCTCTCTCTCTCTCTCTCCTCTCCTCACTCCCCCCCAGACCGTCTCCGCGCACAGACCTCCGCGCAACGTACCCAGATGATCAGGCTTGTCTTGCCCTTCGTCCTCATGCCCGTCCGCGTACGTTCCCCTTCCCTCCTAGATCGGTCCTTTTCTCACTATTTCTCAGTACGCCGCCTACCTCGCTCCGCATGTATATTTCACCGTTCCCATCCCTCGCGACTGTTCTCAACTCCCCCACACCTTCCACACCGCACATGGTCCCTACCTTCACTACCGCACCAACTTTTATGCATCCCGCACCATGCCACTCTATCACCTCAACGCCGTCCGGCTCGGCATTCCCCTCGCTACCGTCGCTGCGAAGCTCATCTACTTCTCCCACCGCGAGGTCTTTCCCATCGCCGTCCCTCCCGTCCTCCCCCGAAACCGCGCTCATGCCCTTCAGCTCGGCTTCACAACAGTCGGTCCCACCCAGGAGGACATCCAGGAGCTCAATGAGCACAAGATCGCCAAGTTCGTCCCCACCACCTCACCTTCGGACTGGTGGTCCCAGATCCAGGATCACGACTTGCTCCCTCCAGCCGCTCTCTCGAGGCTCGCCCCCAGTGCCCGATGGGACGACGACTGGAACCGCCTCGCTGACTGCAACTCCGTCTTCAACAACGTTTCCCTCAAACGTACCCACCACACCCCCGGTCTGCTCAGCGGTCTCTGGCAAGGGAGAATGCTCGTTCGTCTCTCACGCCCTCTCCGGTCCCATGTGCGATCTAACGATTATGTATTTCCTAGTATCCTGACAGTGCCCTCCACGAAAACCTCATGCAAACACATCAAATACCTTCAAACTTTAGCGAGCAGTCCGTTGGCCTCGCCGCCACCCCCGTCTTCATGCGCCTCCGTGAATACCATTGCATGGATGTCGATCTCAACCAAGCCGTCGCTTCTGGCGGTATCCAAAACGCGTGGTTTCCCAACGCGACGCGATTCCAGGAGGTCACGGTATGTATTCCTCCTGCACGATCAGATTACGTCTCAATGACCGATCCATGGCGTCTCGTTTAGCATGGCCTTGCTATCACGTGTCAGGAGAGGACTTCCTTTTACAATGAATTCATCGTTGGCGGGCCTGACTTACACGATGAGAGCAAGTGTCGTGGGTGTAAAGAACGAGGAACATCCGATATGATTTTTCGGGAAAATGACGAGCGCTATCTTTCAATGAATGCCTCGGCGGACGAGGGAGACGGCATGGACGATGACGATGACGATGACGATGAGGTCATGGACGATGATGCAAGCGATGCAGACGCGGACGTGGACATGGAACTGGGAACTGCGCACGAGCTCGAGATCAGACGGAAATGTGACGGTATTCTCGATATCGTCCTAGTTGGCGAGGTACCTTTCTCCCGTTTCTTTACGCGTTTGTTCTCACCAATGTCCATCCTAGACGGACGTTCGGCACGGCCAGGCTTGGCACCACTACAAGTTCTATGGTCGTGTTCGCCAATGGGATGGTCTCGTCGCGCTTATCCGTGTTCCCGTGAGTGATTTTGGCGCCGTATCCTGTTCCGTTGGAAGCGAACAGCATGTATCTGACGTTGGTCCGTCATAGGCTCAGCCCACGAACGCACCCCTTGGTGTCTGGGTCTTCACTGGTTACGTCGTTGGGGGTCAAAATTTTGTCGGAAATTGGCGGGAGACAGCACATCCTGGCGAGCCGGTTCCGTTGGAATCCGCGTTTGCCATGTCCAAGCGCGAATAGCGTGTGCGGTATATTGTACGCTATTTTCCTCTGGACGCCATACGCGTGTTTGGATTTTTTTTTGGTGATGCATGGACGACAGCGTTTTTCTTGTGTCCATCTTGAATCTTGATCTATCTTACATACCTTGACTCTCTGTTGTCCAAGGCCATTGATGGCCTATCATTCTTCACGCACACACAACTATCGTAGATCTCCGTTCATTCACATCTTTTCTTTTTCTCTTTGGCTTCGTTTCGTGGCACCTTGCTTCATCGTTTCATCATGTCCATTTTCTTTCTTTTGCCGGATTATGCATTTATATGCCTTCCTTTCACAGCATTGTTTCCTCGCCTTCTCTTCTTGCATAACGTGTATATCTCCCTGCTAATACCGATGGTTTTCAATTCCGTTGTTTCATATTTTCGTTGACCATGTCATCTACATTCATCCCATCCACGCATTATCTTTGCATATCTTTTGGTAAATCCCCTCTCACTCCCCCTGCCCCTGACCCTCGCACCCTGGCATACATACATTGATATGGTACACGATATATATATATCAGATTAGTTTCGTCATTTCTCGTTCATCAATCAGTAATATTCGACGGGACGCATTGATATACGGTGTTTTATCGTCCCGTTATGCTGGTACTGTACTGTATGATGAACGCCTGGACTCCTGAAGTGCAGGGTGGACCGCGTGCCATAGCTTATCACCTGGCTGCCTGGCTGGCCCACTAGGAGGTTGCTCAATTCCCTCTTCTTCTGATTCGTTTTTCTGCTGAGCTTCCGCCATTCCTCGGCATGCGTTTGTGTCATACTAAGTCGGTGTGTGGGTGCGTGTTACATGAACGGAAGCAAAAAGAATGCAATAAATAATTAAAATACAGCATTCTGCGCGAGAATTCCGAGGTCGGCAGTTCCGCTCTCGCTTTTTTTAGGCGTGTACCTACATACGAGGCGGCCATGTTATCGTTTCTCTCTTCTCTGCCCTTCCCCTGCCCCTTTCCTCTTTCTCTTTTTTTTTTTTGGAATTGGTTTTGGGTTTGGGATTGACAAGCGGGGATCAGAAAGAGCTTGGACCCAGGGGGCGGCAACGCATGGGCTGTGGCTCTCCGTGGTGCCCGTCTCGTGTGGCCGGCCGTGAGTTGCCGTGCGCCCTTCAAGTTATGACTCATGATGTCGAAACCATGATTTCTTAAATTAAATAAGTAATTAATAAAGCGTGGGAAATATAAATGACCCCCCTCCCGTTGCGTTAGGCTATTGGAGGTGTTCCCCGCTTCCTCCCCGCCCCGGACTGACTGGTAGCAGCCTTCTGAGTCTTGACAGGCGATCGTAATCGTAATCACCAGATCCAACGTGCTATTATTGGCATGAGATCACTGAACTGAACTGAACTGCGTTGATGCCACGGGTCGACGGATAACGGATCGACGGGCCTGCGGACCACTGATAGTGGAAGAGGCAGAGAGGCGGGACGGACGGGCGGGTGGGCTGATAAGTAAGCCCTATATGATCCTGTACACGGAACGGCGCTCTGAAACGGAATCCTCACGCTCTCAGAGCGTTCGCCCACTGCTTTTTCACACACGGTGTCTCGAGAGACTGACCGCATAGTAGGTTAGGATTCGACGATCAAGATCAAGATCACGATCGTTGTGACGCATGCAGCTTCGAGGAAACGCGACGGAGACGACGCATGTGTGCCCCCACTCTCGCGGGGGCGGGGGCGGGGGTGTCGTCAAGATCCTGGCCGGAAAGCTCTTCGATCCGTATACCTCGACGCTGTTGGTGCACCAGGCAGTCCGGGTGAGCACTGTTACGGGACGGGTGCTCGACGTGTCGTCCTATGCCCCTCGCGGTGTACTAGATGATCCAAAGGAAAATACTGAAGAAGAAGACAAAGAGGTGGAAGAGGTGATCGATCTGAGTAACATGACGGTATTGCCAGGATTCGTTGACGCACACGTCCATCGTGAGTCAGTTTTTGCGCCTCCTCTTTTTTGTCTATCTCTCTCTGTTTGCCCTCCTTTCTTTTTGGTCCACATGCTGACCGTGGTTTCCATGTACCCAATTCAGTTTTCCTCCACCCCTATGCAGAGACTTCCTGGGGGGATCAGCTGACCAAGGAATCTCTCGCTGAACGCACCGTTCGAGCCACGGTGCACGCAAGACGGACTCTTTTGGCGGGGTTCACCACCGTGCGGTACGTACATACGTCCTCCCCCTCCTCGTCTCCATTGTTCCCGCTCTCGTTCGTCTCCGTCGTCATCATCGCCCCCATATGTAATAACACATATCGTCCCTGGCAAGCGGGTCATCATACATAATAACATTACGCACGCGTGCATGCACATCACGTCAACGAACCCCAGCTTATCAATTATCGCGAGCCTCTGGGTCATGTGTCTCCCACAGGTTCTTTTCCCTTCAATCTTCTTTCTGATTTTTCGTTCCATTCTTCCCTCTCCTTTACGGCTCATCAATTACACGCAGTGACCTGGGGACAGAAGGCGCCGGCGATGCTGACATCGGCCTGCGCAAGTGCATCTCCAGCCCGGCCGCAATCATACCCGGACCGAGATACTTCTGCGCCTCCCGGGCGATCGTACCGACAGGCAGCTATGGTACGTCCTTTCAATCAGTCCACATCAGCTTCTGTTCCATATTATGCCTTCGTCTATCCGACTATCTTGCATTTCATGTCCGTCTGCCACCACTTCTTTCAAATTTTCGTTCTTCTTCGATATATTTTATTCTTGTCTTATTATTTATTTCGCTCGTCGCTTCTCCTTCATCTCCCTCCCCTTTGCTTCCCCGCGTGGTGTCGTACACCCCCCGTTTTGGTTCCCCCTTATCGTCGCCACCAACAAAGTCCGCTTTTGGTGCCGACATGATATGTATAAGACTCAGGGTGAAGAAGCCGACGCTGATCGATCAATGGAATCTTTGCAGGGCCCAAGGGTGTCGTTCACCTTGACAGAGAAGGCGTCGATGGGATCACGGGCGCCGAAGCCGCGGACGGACGGGAGGGGTGTATCAAGGCCGTCCGTCGACAGATCGGCGCGGGTGCGGATTGGATCAAGGTGAGGATTGTTTCAATGACGGTATCTGTGTATGTGTGTTTGTATGTGCGTGTTAACGAGGTTCTCTCCCCGATGTCGGTGGTGGTGATAATGATTGGTGCGGCGTCTGGGTCGTGGTTCGGCTTTGCTTGGTTCGTGGCATGTGTGTGTGCGTACGACGACGACACGCGTCGTGATGGGCTTGTGCTTCGCGTGGGTGCACGTTGCCTCGTTGGTCTCGGTAACGAACATTTCTGGAAATGGCGACGGTCCGGATCCATCATATTGCGCATGTAGATTTATGGAGGTCAGTGTGTCGAATTCAATATGCACAGGTTGATCATGGTGACCTCGACCTCGTTGCCGATGATGCGAGAGAGGGGGAACGGATCTAGATCGCCGTTCATCTCCGCTCCCATTTGATTCATTCAAATCTGTTTTTGTTTGTCTCGCCACTGATGCCTTATTTTTTTTTTTTTTCCCGATTGAACACAGATTACCGCGTTCGGTCGAGGATGGAGGACGTGTCCCCGGAGACGGGGCGGGCGTCCGTAAGCACGTTCAACGATGAGGAATTGAAGGTGCTGGTGGAGAGCGCGCACATGTATGGGGTCAAGGTGGCGGCACATGCGATTAATGGGGGGACGATTGCGAAGCTGGTAGGGTTGGGTGTGGATTCGATCGAGCATGGATACAACGTGCTCTCCGTTCCTTTCACGGACACGGATTCGGATGCGAATTCAGAGGGTGTTTGGGACACGAGCGGGCGTAGTGCGCTGCGAGCTCTGGCACAGTCCAAGACGACATGGGTGCCGACGCTCGGCGCGTTTTACACGTTATCAAACGAGTCTGTCGGGGCACGGACGTGGGCGCTCGCAGCAGAGGCGTTCCGAGCTGCATTGGAGGAGGGGGTAGAGAACATAGCGTGTGGGGGAGACACGGGGGTGTTTGCGCACGGGGAGAACGCGCTGGAGATGGTATTGATGGTGAAGCTGGGGGCAGGTTGGAGGCAGGTGTTGAGGTGGGGGACGCTCGGGGGGTGGATGTGCGTCCGGCCGATGGGATGGGAAGGGCGGAAGGGGGCGGCGAGGTTGGCGAGGGTGGAGGCAGAGGGGGAGGAGAAGGAGATTGGCGAGGGCGATCATGATGTCCCATTCGGGGCGATCCGGAGGGGATGGGCAGCAGACCTGATTGCAACGTGTGGGGATCTGGATGGGGATTTTGCGGGCGCGGTGTCTGCGGAGAGTATACGGTTCGTGATGAAGGCCGGGCGAGTGTACAAGCGAGATGGGCGGGCGATAGATTGAGGCATTGACCCGTGTACTATACTCGGATAACGACGGGAGGCAGATTGTACTTACTGTTTCATACGGGGGAGGTGACGGTAGACTTGGTGACTTGACATACCGTGGCGCCAATCTTCGGATCTGTCCAGTTCGACATCGACTGCGGTTGTCGTGCACAAACGACTTGACAGGGTGTAGGCGGAATCAGGAAAAATCTCCGTACACCCTACCTTATGCCTCAGGTTCGTCAAGGTCGTTGATTCAATAATCTGTGGGGTTACGTTTGACGTTCGGTTCGAAAAATACTGGGTAGTACTGTACGTCTCATCATTGCACGTGCATGCAAGCACAATCACGAACGGATGGGGATAGATCGTCGGCGACGGCGGCGTTGAACCACCGATACTCAACTTCTTCCGTTTCCTTCTTTTCCTGTATTTATTTAACAAACGGAGAAAGGAAGGTGAACGACGACACTTGCCTGATGCGGCGGTGGAAATGCGGGAGTGGATGCGTGTGAATCGATTAGTCATTGACTGTAGGCGCCATCTTTTTTTTCTTTCTTTTTCCATTACCTCGTTCCTTAGTCGGTCTGGTCGACGACTAGCTCCATCATCCACGTCTATTATTCTCCTCTCAGAATGTGCACGTCATCCGTCCTATTCATTCAATGAGGTTGGTCCCCTGGGGCAACCATTCACCTAAGCACGTCCGAACGTCCAGGTTTCGCGCGGTAGTCCGCACTCTGCTCGCTCTGTTGATATATGCACCCACCAACAAGTCAGGGCTCTTCGTTTCTGAATCATATCTCCACACGAAGAGTCCGTTACGTTCGTGGAACATGAATTGGACCGCGCTCGTGCTCGCTGTGAGGCGCCGTTTTGGCGCTGAGCAGGCTCACGAGTCGGGCGCGTGTTATTTCCTTTCTCTTTATAGGGGAGGGAAGTCTCTAGTAGAGTTGAGGTCGGCGGGACAAGGTCGAACTCGTAGTCATGAGACGGACATTTGATTTCAAGAAAATAAAATAAATTGTTTGGAATGTTGAATGTATGCACGTTGAGACTAGACCGCACAATCCAACACTCTTGAACAACCCTCAACGAGCGACGATCGTAATCGTAACCGCCAGATCCATATGATACGAACCGTGCCACTATTGGCATGAGATCACTGAACTGAACCGAACTGCATTAAGATGCTACCGGTAGTGGAGGAGGTGGGGAAGCGGGACGGACGGGCGGGTGGGCTGATAAGTAAGTCCTATATGATCCTGTACACGAAACGGCGTTCTGAAACGGAATCTTCACGCTCTCAGAGCGTCCACCCACTGCTTGTTTCACACACGGGATCTCGAGAGACTGACTACTATCATACAGTAGGTAGGATTCGAAGATCAACATCACGATCGTCGTGAGGCATGCAGCTTCGAGGCAACGCGACGACGACGGGGACGACGCATGGGTGCCCCCACTGTCGCGGGGGCGGGGGCGTCGTCAAGATCCTGGCCGGAAAGCTCTTCGATCCGTACACCTCGACGCTGTTGGCGCACCAGGCAATCCGGGTGAGCACTGTGACAGGACGGGTGCTCGACGTGTCGTCCTATGCCCCTCGCGGTGCCGACAATTCAAAAGAAACCACTGAAGAAGACAAAGGGGTGGAAGAGGTGATCGATCTGAGCCATATGACGGTGTTGCCAGGATTCGTCGACGCGCACGTCCATCGTGAGCCCGTTTTCGCCTCCTCTTTTTTGTCTATCTCTCTCCGTTTGCCCTCCTTTCTTTTTGGTCCACATGCTGACCGTGGTTTCCACATTCCCAATTCAGTTTTCCTCCACTCCTTTGCAGAGACTCCCTGGGGGGACCAGCTGACCAATGAATCTCTCGCTGAACGCACCGTTCGAGCCACGGTGCACGCAAGGCGGACTCTTTTGGCGGGGTACACCACCGTGCGGTACGTACATACGTCCTCCTCGTCGCTATCGCTCCCGCTCTCGTTCGTCTCCGTCGTCATCATCGCCCCCATATGTAATAACACATATCGTCCCTGGCACGCGGGTCATCATACATAATGACATTACGCACGCGTGCATGCACATCACGTCAACGAACCCCAGCTTATCAATGATCGCGATCCTCTGGGTCCTGTGTCTCCCACTGGTTCTTCTCCCTTCAATCTTCTTTCTGATTTTTCGTTCCATTCCTCCCTCTCCTTTACGGCTCATCAATCACACGCAGTGACCTGGGGACAGAAGGCGCCGGCGATGCTGACATCGGCCTGCGCAAGTGCATCTCCAGCCCGGCCGCAATCATACCCGGACCGAGGTACTTCTGTGCCTCCCGGGCGATCGTACCGACAGGCAGATGTGGTACGTCCTTTCAATCGATCCGCACCAGCTTCTGCTCCATATTATGCCTTCGTCTATCCGACTATCTTGCATTTCATGTCCGTCTGCTACCCTTCGTTTCTTCTTCGATATATTTTATTGTTATTTTATTATTTATTTCGCTCGTCGCTTCTCCTCCATCTCCTCCCCGTTTTCCTTTGCTTCCCCGCGTCGTGTCGTACACCCCGCTTTAGTTCCCCCTTATCGTCGCCACCACCAAAGTCCGCTTTTGGTGCCGACATAATATGTACAAGACTCAGGGTGAAGAAGCTGACGCTGACTTGATCGATCAATGGAATCTTTGCAGGGTTACGGGGCGTCGTTCACCTTGACAGAGAAGGCGTCGATGGAATCACGGGCGCCGAAGCCGTGGACGGACGGGATGAGTGTATCAAGGCCGTTCGTCGACAGATCGGCGCGGGTGCGGATTGGATCAAGGTGAGGATTGTTTCAATGACGGTATCTGTGTATGTGTGTTTGTATGTGCGTGTTGACGAGGTTCTCTCCCCAATGTCGGTGGTGGTGATAATGATTGGTGCGGCGTCTGGGTCGCGGTTCGGCTTTGCTTGGTTCTTTGCATGTGTATGTGCGTACGACGACGACACGCGTCGTGATGGGCTTGTGCTTCGCGTGGGTGCACGTTGCCTCGTTGGTCTCGGTAACGAACATTTCTGGAAATGGCGACGGTCCGGATCCATCATATTGCGCATGTAGATTTATGGAGGTCAGTGTGTCGAATGCAATATGCTCAGCCACAGGTTGATCGTGACAACCTCGACCTCGTTGTGGATAATGCGAAGGAGGGGAACGGATCTCGATCGCCGTTCATCTCCGCTCCCATTCATTCATTCAAATCTGTTTTCGTTTGGTTTTGTCCTTCTAGAATTGACTCGCCACTGATCCCTTATTTTGTTTTCCCGATTGAACACAGATTACCGCGCTAGGTCGAGGATGGGGGACGTGTCCCCGGAGACGGGGCGGACATTCGTAAGCACGTTCAACGACGAGGAATTGAAGGTGCTGGTGGAGAGCGCGCACATGTATGGGGTCAAGGTGGCGGCGCATGCGATTAATGGGGGAACGATTGCGAAGCTGGTAGGGTTGGGTGTGGACTCGATCGAGCATGGATACAACGTGCTCTCTGTTCCTTCCACGGACACTGATTCGGATGCGAATTCAGAGGGTGTTAGGGACACGAGCGGTCGTAGTGTGCTGCGAGCGTTGGCACAGTCCAAGACGACATGGGTGCCGACGCTCGGTGCGTTTTACACGATGAAAAACGAGTCCCCCGGGGCGTGGGCGCGAGCAGCGGAGGCGTTCCGAGCTGCATTGGAGGAGGGGGTGGAGAACATAGCGTGTGGGGGGGACACAGGGGTGTTTGCGCACGGGGAGAACGCGCTGGAGATGGTGTTGATGGTGAAGCTGGGGGCGGGATGGAGGCAGGTGTTGAGGTGGGGGACG
>JBBPPX010000239.1:0-41995 GCA_038092235.1 Leccinum boreale | reverse complement strand
GGCGAAGCATGCCTATCGACGGTATGCTGAGGCTCAGCATTGCCTCTTTTGGACGTGACTGGTCACCAGTCTAGGTCGGAGTTCAAGCGGAGTAAGCGCCAATGCCCAGGGTGTGGCTGCGCAGAGATTTTCCGAGCACATTCCTTGGTCAGGGGTTGGGTCACTCAACAAGTGCGGCTCATTGCCGCAGACAAGGTATATTTCATGTGGCTGCTTCGAGAAACTTGTTGAATATCGTTCCATTCAGTTCAAACTTACAAGTTTTCATTCTACCGTGCGATTTGTGAGGTTCTCAAGGGCGATGATCGCAGATGATCGCATTACGGAGGTGATCGAATGTTTCCAAAACATGATGGGCGAGCTATCGCAGGAGACGACTAGCCCGGATGAACGATCGCAATGGAACTAGGTGAGTACCTACTATAACAACGTTATATCGAGACGGTGGAAAAGGGTGCGATGAAGCGAAGGACTCGAAGAACCACTATGCGGCAATCAGATCCTACTCAAGCGCACCTCGCTTGACCCTGAAAACTTCAGCAACACCATAGTAAATTGCTGCCAGGCGCGAGTAGGGTATTTGGAGGACGAACTATGCAATGCTACTTTGGTATGAATCAATACACGCGTCCTGCCAAGTTGATGCAGTTGATGAGATACGATCAGGTTACTGAACATGGCCATCAGACTACGAAGGATCATACCATAGGGCGTTACAAAGAGGCATTCGGTGCATCCGAGATGATGATGTCGAGCATGGAGTGATTCACAAATTCGTGGTGAGCCTGTCTTGTTCATATTGCGCAGGCGACATGGGTCGATTGTGTTGGATACCTCGATATCGATACCACTCCACTGATCCGCAAGGTCGTCGAGCAGACCATCCATGACATACCCCGCGCACTCATTGACACTACCACTGGTCGTCTCCACGACAAGCCACAGCAGGCAGCAGCATTCGAACAACTCCCATATTCAACGAGATGCGGTCTTCCATGACTACTCATCATCGGGTTGACTATGCGCACATAACGAGGGAGGTGGAGAAGTTTTATGAATATGTGCTGTTCTCGCATAGGTGCCAGCAGCCACCCGAGCCATCTTTTCAAATGATCGAGAATTCCCTTGTCTATGAACTACCCATATCCCCCACGGTTGACAAGCTCATCAACTTCTGCAAGCTTGTGCAGTCCCACCGTTTCAGATGGGCATGGAGCGACACATGTTGTGTTAACCAGAGCGACAAGGGAGTTCAGCAAGAATCCGTTGTTGCCATGTTTCAGTGGTATTGCCGTGCGGCACTGACGATCGTCCATCTTGTGGGTGTTTTCTCAGATACACGGGAGCCTGGGTCTCTATCGAAGAGTATCTGGAACACGCGCGGGTGGACATACCAGGAGTATGTCGCTTCGAGGGTCATCCAATTTTATACAGAGGATTGGAAGCCGTACCTCGGTTTGGAGATATTCAATCACAAGCAATCCCCCAGTCCGTGACTCCGCACACTAGAAGGGTGAAATTTATTCGACTACTCATTCGACTGCCATTTGTACACACAACTGCTACTCATACAACAAAAATAAGGGAGAGAAATTACCCATTTCCATGTCATCCACCACCGTCCTTTTGGAAGGACGTTGTCCGTGAGCACTGGCATCATCGGACGCTTTCCTTTTCCAGTTCCCGTCAGGCTGAACTTCGGGTTCCCGACCATCGAGGGTGTTCATAATGTAATCGGCGTAGTGGGAGAGGGTTAATGGTCGGCAGGAATGTCTTCAGTCGGGGCCTAACAACTTGAAATGGAAGACTCGCGCTAAACTACTCATTTGTTCCGTGCTATCCGTACCGTACCACTTCCTCACTTTCGCAACGCACGAAGGGGTCGCTTGTATAATTATATTCACATGTTCCCCAATGTAAGTTTGAAGTCTTCGCGAACCGCAAGCCGACCATTTAGCTCCTCCTGTACTCTAACCAAGCAAAAACCGCAGAATCGTTCGGGTTGGGTATGTAGCCACATCCCAGGCGCGGGAAAAAATTCCTGGCCTTCGCAATTCTTCTAAAATTGCGCGTTGGGTCGTCGCGATGTCCTGCAGGGCATCGGTCATCACATCGAGCTTAAACACAATTAGCTATTAATGTCATTGTTAACTTTGAAGCTTACGTGAGTGAGAACTTCAAGTTGCAGAGTGGCCGGCGGTGGTTCGACTTGGTCGATGATCAACCCCAGGCCAACGTTTGCTTCGCCGTTCATGAGAGGCCTAGTATTAGTATCACTAGTAGATACTTGATTAGAAAAATAAAGATAAAACTAAAAACTCACGTTGTCGGTGGTGTCGCAGGGATTTCAGGATCCATGATGAAGAGGATGGTGGTGCAGCGCAGGACAAGACGCCGGTTGTTATAGTTTTTCATAGTGTTCTAATCATTCAATGGAATGTACCACATTGTTTTATATATTTCCTTTATTTAGGGGTACATAAGCAAGCCAAGCACCTGCTTTGAGCCACGCGCTTCACTGATTGGTCCCGCCGATTGGGCTATGACGACGATGTGACTCGGACCCCCGTCATGCATCACGCGTCATGATCGACCACGGTGTCTCTTATGGCATGAGTCCTGAATTAGAAGGTTGATGGTGTCACTCACTCTTTCCTCACCGCTGCGCCTTAGTACCGGCGGTGCCTGGACAAGATACCGAAGCCTTCGTCGTCTTCTACGCCCTGACCTCAGCCTCAACGACGAGGATGCTCCCGCCAAGCTCTTCACTCAACGGGCTCTCCGTGATATCTCTGTCAAGATGATCACACTCCCACCACAGTTGATCATCCCTATCCCCATTGATCAAATGGAGCCTGAGAAGACCACTCTCGGAAAGTTAGTCTCAAGCAGCTCAAGCAGGGTTCGCTCGCCAAGCACATCGCCCGTGCAAAGGAGCTGCTGAGCATTGCTCACGGTCCCAGCTTCGTTGCTTCTTCAACCAAGACAGAGAACACATTGGCTGGCATCTACGCCAACATCTTCAACCTTAACGTGAGCGACGTGTCCGCTAGCGACAAATTCTTTGAACTCGGTGGTACCTCCATCGATATCATCAGGCTCAAGCGCGAGGGGAGAGGCTGCATTCCAGTTGCCCGAGATCCCCACGTCCAGATCTTGAAACACCCCATAATGGCTGGCCTGGCGAAGTATGTCGGCGCCTTGATTTCCAGGGACGCGGTTGTTGAGGAGTATGACCCCATCGTGCTTCTCAATCTAACCACGTCTCCTACTCATGCAAATGAACCAACCCGTGATCTCTTGTGGGACGATTCTCCTCCGACGTCAACTTTGACCACCCAACCTCAGCACAATGTCCTTCAACCTCAGGCGACTGGGCTTGTACCCTCGGCGATCACACCACCTTTGTCATACCGTCCAACTCAAGCGCCAGAGGATCCCTTCGGTTCAGCAACTTACAATTGTGTGTTCCTGTGTATTCTCTTTCTTTCGGATGCCTTATCCATGCTTCGCCGTTTAGCATTTCACAAGGATCTTCTCGGAGATGATGACGAAACACATTCACATGAGCCGCTACGCGATCAATCTGCGGAGATTGGAAATCTCCAGAACCAGGTCAATTCGACTAGCAGGTCACTCCAGAGTCCAGAGCGCAAAGGCCAAGCGGCTAGCCGACGAAAGGAAAGTATTTCAGGAATCAAGTGACAAAAGCTGCACCTCCCATGACACAAATTCAACTGAAATCGATGGTCAAGATGAAATTGTATATTCGGTTGCGTTTCTTGCTGACAGGGAGCACGTCGTCAGCGGAGGAGGGAGAGGGAAGATCCGACGTTGGCGAGTGAGGATGGCAAGGAGGTGGGGAAGCCGATGGATTCTGGAAATCCTGTTTTGAATCTGGCAGTCTCGCAGGACGGAAAGTGGATCGTATGTGGGACGTAAGAGGGTAAAGTGACGACGTGGAGTGCCGACAGCTACGAAAAGGTGGCCGACTTCAAAGCACACGACATGCCAGCGTGCGCCGTTGACGTCTCAGTCGATGGGACAAGGATCGCGACCGGATCGGAGGACAAGATAGTTCGTGTCTGGTCGATTCTTGCGGGCCAGCAACTCCTTGGCCCTCTCAAGACCGACCACTTCGTGGCTACAGTCAAGTTCTCTCCTGATGCGCGACTCATTGCGACTGCTACGTGGAGGCGCGAGTCTGTTCGGATCTACAACAGCAACGACGGTCACCTTCTCACAGATTTTCCAATCGAAGTCAACACGGCATGCAACGGATCGCTTGCTTGGGCGACCGGTAGCGAACATCTTTTTGTCTTGTCTACGGACGGCAACATCCACTGTTTCGACGTGTCCACAAAGAAGACCTTCGCGAAATGGCGCATTCACAGCGACAACAAACCAACGTGCATCGCACTGGCGTGCGTGCAAGGACACGGTCATCGCAGCCTCCGCTAACACGTCGCTCTCACTCTGGGACACCACGACCCACCAACAAATCGGGATCTCCATACAGCACTCCCAGCGCATCTGGTCCATGGCCATATCACCGAGCAACGACATTGCGACCGCCGGAAACAACAGAATCACACTTCGGAATCTTTGCAACATCCTTCCCTTACCCTACTGTGATGATGTGAGTGCTCGTAAGCGTGCGAGAAGCGATTTCGATCTTACTGTTTACGATCAAGTTGTTCCGCCACATGTTCCGCAACCTGTCGAGACCACCGAGATGGATAGGATTGCCATAGGATCGTACTCATCATTCCCTGACCTTCCCCGATTGTTCAGTAATATGAACGGCTCTTCGATGTTTCCTCACTATCCATTGTTGCCGGTCGACTGAAACTTCCTGGTCTCGTTTTCCATGTCACCAACATCACCACTCTCCCGACATCCCAATCCGACTCCGGCCTTCATGTTTTTCATGCCACAACTCGGATTCTGGGTGAGGTACTACGGATTGAAACCAACGACGACTCGCTTGCAATGCACCATTTAGTTCTCGTTCATCCGTGGATTAGCTCCTTATGCCGAAGATTTTGAGGGCGATATTGCTCTGTTTGATCTGCCTACGCGCGCATTCCGGCTCGTCCTTCGGCTCTGGCAGTCCTTCGGCGCACTGCTACTCGCCTCGCAGCCTGCCTTTCGAGCGACGTTCGAGTACTAACTCGATGTGTGTTTGCTTCTTTCTACCGCCGCCATTGACTTCTTGTCAACCAACGACGAGTAACTCAATGCTCAATCAGATGGGATTCTTACCGATGCAACTGCAAGTTGACCCGAGCTCCCAAACCACCGGATGCCATTACCCTCCCGTGATCAAACTACAGCTGCGAGAACGACGACAGACTAATGTCATTAACAAGATCTGCGCGACGTCCTCGTCTGCAATGATGACCATCGCGGACCTGTGAGCCATGCGTTTCTTGAAAATCCCCAATAGGTCGAGCGGAAAGTGTGACATTAGTTGGTATATTGTGTTGCAGCAATACATTAACCACCTTGACTTGGCGAAGAAACGTTGGATTCGAGTTTGTGCTAACCCTCCAATCGTGAACTTGGCAAGAGCCGACTGTCAGAGAGTGTCTGATTTCCCCTGAGGCTCGTGCGTCTGTACGGTGGTCTCGCGTCTGTATGGCCCCGCGTCCTCCTTTTCCCCCTATACATATATACGCTCCCGCGCCCCTTTCTTGTGTTGTCCCTAGCGTCGTGCTGGTCTATACTAGTGACCAACGTGCCGGTTGTCGACTTGTGCCCGTCGTTTGCGCACCGCGGTCCCCGGTGAACATGACACCGACCCAGCGCTATTGAACCGATGTGACCCATGACGACTTTGGTGATGTATGCCTGGACCTATCAGTGACCTGAACGGAATAAGATCGAATCACTGCACTTCCTTGCCGTTCTCATCGTCCTGCAGCGACTGAAAAGAATTGCATGAGAGAGGCCGGTGGATGGGCGAATCGGGTAGGCTGTAAAAGGGCAGACACGACCAGTCACTAATGTGTTCGAGGCAGAGGCGGAGTAGAGGGCGGACGTCAACGGCGGAAGTTTCGAGCTTCTCAAAGGCTAAAGTTTCATTTGGGATGTGTTGTAGAAATCGTTGGTCGCGTGTCTCGTCGACGAGGAGCACCGGAGGATAGCAAAACTCGAGGAGGTACTCTGGATTCCAGCCATGTTCCTAGCACTGGGCAATATCGTGCAGTTTTGAAATTGCAAATTTGCAATTCAGTTGGGCGTATCGACCCCCAGTGGCGAATTTACTCCTGCAGAGCATGCTGGAAGTTATCGTTCATCTTCCGACGGTCCTCGTAGGACTATAATAAGAAGCTAGTCATATCACTGACACTTGACCTAGTACTTGACGCTTTTATGATCCATGGACCTAAATATCGGAGTCTCGTGCAAATCCGCAGCGTGAGGTACTTAATGATGGAAGGAGTGGTACATGTTTGCTCAAGCGCTCGGATGTCAAAAATGGCTCTTGCCCAATGCCCAGTTTCACATAAGTAGAGCAACCCCATTCACCCCAAGTTATTCGTGTTCGAACGTTTAAACCATGTCGCGGTTGTCCATCTTACACTGGAACGACGTGTACCGCGTCACCCCTCAAAAGATCTCGCCAAACGGCGACACGATCGACGTCACCCAGTTTGCTGCTCTCTTGAACGACATTAGATGCAACTGGGCGGCGAGGCCGGACGGAGCACGCGATGGTCTCTCTCTGTTCTCTGGTGATCTGTTTTCGCCATCGATCGAGAGCACAGTGACCCGAGGAAGCCATATGGTGAGAGAAGATCCTTCGGGCGTGGTCCTCTCAGTTGGTCTACCGTCTAACTAGCGTCGATGGCCGGGGTTACTAGGTTCCAGTGATGAACGAGCTTGCTCCGGATGTCGCTCTGACGGGTTCGTACACCGCCCCATGTCCGAGTACTGCTAGCTGCTCTGCTGACGAGGTGTATTTGTGTTATCAAAGGCAACCACGACTTTGATTTCGGTTTGGATCAGCTCGTTTCGTTCGATAAACCGTGCATTGAGCGTCACGCATCGTAGGATACCCACATCTTTCCAAGTTGGTGCAGGACACAAAGTTTGTGAGTTGACCCCCTACGGAGTTCCGTGTGGATCACTCTCACCCTCGCGTGCTCCAGCCCTGGCTTTTAAGCAACATTACAGACGAGGATACGAATACTGTTCCAGAACATTTACATATCTTCCAAGTGCTAGAGCGATCTGGTGTTAGAGTCGGTATCATCGGTCTCGTCGAAGAGTCTGTGTTCCTCAGCGCTAGGGTTGACATACATTGATCGTGACTCCGTTCTACAGGGACTGGATCAGTACCCTGCCAGCATGGCCAGCCAATTTCAAGTTCAAGGACATGGCGAAGGTTGGTAGAGAGTTGTCACAGCAGTTGCGCGGGGAGCATCAATGTGACCTCATAATTGCGCTCACTCATGCTCGGTAAGGGGGAATCTTCCGCGGACCCAAAGATATCGCTGATCCGGTTCGTAGGGTTCCTAATGTAATATCATGCCTTGCACAAATGATTATTTCTTGTTCACTATTATCCCCACAGGACATTCAGCTAGCGAAGGATTTGCTGGCTTCGTCTCCCTCTGCTCAAAATTCCCATTCCATAGCTGGGGAACATGGTGTCGACATCATCTTGGGTGGCCATGATCACCTCTACTTTATATCCAAGGGCGTGACTGCCTGGGAGGGATACGATGTTTCGAAGCCGAGCATTGGAGCTGAAGGCGATAACGGCGACATACTGGTGGTCAAGAGTGGAACAGACTTTAGAGAACTGAGCGAGCTTACTCTGGAGCTCGTTGATACCCCTCCAGGTAGCGTTAGGAAGAAAATCATCAAAGCCGTTCATGGTGAGTGCTTGTGGCTGTTTCGCTGTTATTCGCATCGAGTGTCCGACCTACTACGGCCCTGGTTTCCAGGTAAACGCCACGAGATCAAGCCTGGTATGCCATCCTCAAAGAACCTGCAGGATATACTCCACAAGGTGCTGTCGTCGGTATCCGAGTCAATGAAAGAGCCTGTATGCGTTACCGAAGTAGAACTCGATTTGCGATCGTATCTGTTACGCACAAACGAAGTACATCAACTTGCTCGGTTGACCTGCATAACTTTTATTCTATTCTCTCCGTGCAGACAGCAGCAGGGAATTGGTTCGCAGACGTTTTGAGGCACGCATATGATGATGCATTGCACACAAAATATGGCAGCGGCTCTGATGCGGTTCTCATATGTGCAGGAACACTACGAGGAGATTCACGGTACCCCCCAGGTATAGGCTTTTTGACCAATGTTGCACTTCCGCTGAAATTATCGAAGGCGTTATCACTCTCGGAAACATCTTGGAGATTTTACCCTTTGAAGACCCAACAGTCGTACTCGAAATGGATGGGGAATCCTTGTGGGATGCCCTGGAAGAAGGGTTAACCAAATACCCCGCACAAGAAGGGTATGTGTCGTTCTGTATTTGTATTTCATTTCATCAACAGGTGATTCTAGACGCTTCCCCATCGTGTCCGGCTTACGCGTTTCTTGGGATTCTCGTCGCCCGCCTGGTCAACGTGTACTTGGAATCTGGCTCTTACAAGAAGTCGCAGTGACTCCATCAGAAGGCTCTGGCACCAGCTCTGGCACAGGAACTCCTGCGCTTGTGGACGGTGAATTTGTCAAGAGGGAGAAGAACGGACGGACATACAAGATCGTAACGAGGGACTACCTGGCTACTGGGCACGATGGGTACACAACCCTTCCTGGACATCGATACCTTATCGACGACGAGAATGGACAACTGATGAGCAGCCTCGTGCGGAAGTATTTACTCGGTGGGTACGGGGCAAGGCGAGGTGGTGCATAGCTGAGTGCTGATCATTGTGTTGGCAGGGACTCACTATGTCAACAAAATGGTCCGTTTACGTGAGAAAACACAGAAAGTGGATCACCTCCACTCTGAAACGGCTGATGTCGTCAGGCGGGAGATTGAGCATAGAAAGCGACACGCGCACAAGCGCAGCATCTTGCCCAAGTTTGCTCAGAGGTGGCAGCAAGCGACTGTGAATGCGCTGAATAAGCTGCGTTCTCGCATACATTATCAAGACCACTACAATGTTAGCACACGAGAGCACATGAGTGGTGTTGATTGCTATGATGGAAAGAAGATTCGGCGGGGGAGTGGAAAGAATGGAAAGAATGGCCACGAGAAGACCTGTAAGGAAGATCTGCTTGTAATTCACCCTGTGGTGGATGGAAGATTCAAAGACGTGGCAAGGGGTTGAATGCTTGTTGTACAGTGTAGGGTAAAATGCTATGATCGTCAAGTTTAACATCTAACGGCACCGTAGCATGCAGTGATAAGGGATCGCCTGCATTACGGCGCTGGCAGAGGGAAAGCATTCTAGAGCTCAAGAGATGGTGACCTCAGGGACCTGGACTGGTGGTGGAGGATCTCCAGTCCAAGTCCGACTATAATGCGTCAGGACACCGATGGATGAACCGATGCCAGCGCCGCCCAACACCACTTTTTTGAAGATAAGATGAGCAGGTCTTATTTCCGGCGCCTGGGACCTACTCACAGTTTATCGTACTCGCCCTCTTCCAAAATAAGGCGGGGGTGAGAACAGCAAAAAGCAATGTACCAATGGTGGAATGGTCGTCCTCTCGCAACGACGCAGTCTAAAAATGTGTGAGAGTGGAGGACATGTGCAAAGTAAAGAATAACATACGTCGTAGGTGCTATGGATGTGCCTGTTTCTGACGGTGACCTCGCTCGAGTTGGCAGACCGGACGTATTCAAACCCTCCCCCGGCCGCGCATCCTGGACCAGCTTTGAACGACAACACAGAATGAAGTAGGTAAGAAAATTACCGACTGCTCCACCGACCCACGTCGCCCGTAGGAAGCGATTGATGCTAAAATGAGCTCGGCCTTTGCGGGCGAGAATGAATGCGGCGTAGGCTGGCAGTGTGAGGAGGGAGAAGAGCTGATAGCCCTTTGTCATTGAACGCCGTACGAGAAACTGCACGTCGGCGGCATTGGGTCCTTCGGCGGTCATCTGAGACGGCGAGTTGGTTGTTTTGGCGTCGTCGGCGGTCGCGGTGGACGACGAAAGCCGTCATAGCACGTGATCTGCACGGACCAAGACTTGCCCTAACGCCAAGCTGAATGAAAGGGAATTGCCGATCCTTCTTCTCTCCCCACTCTGTGCCATCATCCCTCGCGACAGCAATGTCGGCCCCGCCGTTGATCGATACATATGATGCCCAAATGCTTGACTTTTCTTCAGACACTGACGTTCCAATGCACATCACGGCCTCCGCAGAATTTTTCGCAGAAGCTCTGATGGATCACGATGGCCACCTTGATACCTCTCCTTATGGCGAGCACGCCAGCGTCGAGGTAGACATGGAGGAATACGTTGGCGATAACGCTGAATACGAAATGGCTGACGAAACCGCCGACTACCATCGTTCTCACGGAGGCGAGCTGCTAGACATTGAAGTCTTTGACGCGTCACACGCTCCTTCTCCTCTCGCCACTCCGCAACCCCTACAACCTCCTATCGACGTCCCTATTGACTCTGAACATTCGGGTTCAACACCGTCCGCCTTTTTGGACCACGCCGCTCTTCCCGAGTTGCCCAGCGAGCCGGAAGTGGAGGTGCACCCTGCACCCCCAGACCACCCGGCGGCTGACACTCTCCACGTGGAACCTGCAGTTGCAGTGGAAGGTGTTTCTTCGGACCCCATTCACGAGTTGGCACACCTTGCTGACGCTCGCGTCGAGAGCGTGATTGCCACTAGTGAGTCTCACGAGCAACTAGGCGATGCAGTCCCTGTCGACGGGCAGACGCTCGACACGCCAGCTCCGGTGGACGCAGCCGCGGCAGAACCTCCCATTCTACCCGTCATTGAGGAGCATGCTACTGGCTCAGAAATGACTCGGCACGATCATGCAGAGCCACCCGCAGCCGAGTCAGCGCCTCCCACAAACACCGATAGCGGTCCTCCAGCCCAGGTGGAAAAGGTTGCGGATCAAGAACCTGCGATGGAAGGCGAGGTTGTCGATCCTCTCCGTCTTTCAGATGGTGTTTACATCGACCCTCCTCCCGCTGTTTTACTTTTCATCGCCACTCTCTCCGAGCCGGAGTTTGCGTTGTTCAATCAGCCTGAAGTGGAGGGCGAATTCGCAGAGGAGGCTCACGACGATCAGAAAATTTGCTCGCTACTTCTTGAGAATCGGCCAACGCTCTATTATGAACCCTTGAGCAGCGTCTTTGAGGCGTTCCGTCAGGATGAGGATTTACTTTCTCGCATCCCCAATAGCTTTGAAGGTGAACTCGTACTCGACGCCTACGATCTGCAGTTAACGATCTCTGAGGTGAGCGATGCGTTCAAGTGGAACACTGTCATATACTGACTCGTGAGCAGGACAATATACATTGTCGTGAAATTAGTCTACACGATCTGAACATTTTACACGATGGATCTGACTTTGTAGGACCTCTTCGACTTCTCATTCGCACCAATGTCCCGCGGTTTATCATCCGATTCTATGCACTGCAAGAACAGATTCAGCGATTGAACATAGCCGCTGAATCAGGGGAAGGAGAACACGGTGAAGGTTTGTCTTGCCTTTCGTAGTCGCCGTCTGTACTAATGCTTGATCCACAGGACACCGCGAGCATTATGATATAAGTGGAGAGCCACCGCATTCTCAACAACTGGAAGCTATTAGCCATTCCTCTACAGTTGCCCTTGTCGTTTCCGAGCGCTTGGAAGTACCACCCGCCACAGAAGACGAGGATCAACCCGTCAAAGAATCTGTAACTGGTCCCGAACCCTCTGAAGAAACTGCACAAGAGAACTATGAACAGGATGACACTTCAGCTACTCGGGAGCCCGCAGCTGAATGTCACGAGGTTGTTGGGGAAGCAGACCATGTTCTTGAGGACGAGAACGATTACGAGGGTGCCAACGCCGGCGGTGAAGACGATTCCGCCCAATCTGAAAGTTTGGATGCCGACCAGGTTCATGAGACAGCGGCAGAAGATACCGACGCCCCCGCCACGGTCACTGGACAGGAGTCGGAATTCGGAGGTGAACAGACTGAATATTTGGATTACCTTCAGCCCGAGGAGTATGATGAACGCTATGGTGAGGATCTTCTAGAGCGAGCTGGCGGTGCCTCCGCTGTCCAGTACGGCGAACCTCTGCATTATGATGAGGAAGAAGAACAAGACATATCGACGGCGGTGGACGAATCCCAGGTCGTTTTACCTGGTTCGGATGACGATGAGGAGGACAAATCGGTGGCGACCCCAATTCCTCCTCCCCTAGTCCTTCAATCCGAGCCCGCTGACGACAACGCCACCGATGAATCCGCGCCAGGTATGTATTTCGAGTCTGCTTTCTTCTTCATGTTATTAATGCACTGTCGAACCTCTAGCCAAACAAGAGGATCTCGCTACTAGTGAATCTACGAGAGAAGTTCAAGGTGAGCAAGCTTGGGATCCAAGCAGCTCAGTATATTCATCTGAAGAGATGCTAGTTGTTCAAGTATCAGGTAACCAGGAGCCAAGTACGGCCCAAGCAAAAATATTTTCCAAAGTCGAGGAGTCTGATTCCAACTTTGTTTCGATGTTGGAACGTGAGGCTGGTATGACTTATCAGTTATTTATCTCGCTTTCACTCACAGTAAAAACAGACGCAGAATTTGACCGAACATTTATTCCTGAACAGAGTGGACAGGACGGTGGTGTTGAATCACTTCTTCAACACGAGGAGGCCTGGGATGAATGGGATGACGAAGACGCTGAAGGGGAGGATGACGAAAACTGGATTGATCCTGACGCTGTTTCAAATGAGAGCTCTGTGACCCTCTCCAGCAAAGCGTCTTCAAAAAGAAGCTACGACGAAGTGGAACCGGGCGAAGAATTTCAATTAGAAGATCCTCAAAGTTCGCCGGGTATGTTGATATGCGTTTCCGCTCTTCGTATGCTAAATACCTTGGCAGGATCAAAGCGACCACGGATCGAATGATACGGTGGATTGCTTCGTCCATTGCCCCGCCGTGCTCGTCACTGTACGATGCAGGGACAGTATCACTCCCTTGCAGTGTTAACTTATTATCTCTGTGGGCGCATTCCTGCTCCTCATCACCTACGTCGACATCCCACTCATCAAGCATCACAAAGGTCGAGTACTTTTCTCCGTAATGATTTTTGCGAGCTTTGTGTATCAGGTTCCACCCCTTGCATTTTCTCCTTTTTTTTTCCTGTGTGGTACGCATGACTGACCTTTCTAGCGTGAAATCGAAGGTTATTGGATTGGCATGACGGGAGGTTTGTGCACGAGGTGGATGTAGCAGAGCGTACTCGAGAGCATGATGGTGTACATACATATCTCCTTTGCAAACCTTTCAAAGGCGTTAATCCATTTTTTTTCACGGTGATTGCCGGGTGGGAAAGTAGTGAAATATTGATGTACATAATCTTTTGCTTGTCAAGTGCGATCTACAGCACTTAGCGCTGTTTTATGTGATCACTGTGAGCACGTCGCCGACGAGTTGGGTCCTGCCAGCTGACTGAGCGTAGGTTGTCAGCTTGTTTCGGTACACGCATGGCCGACGCAGACACTTGTCGTCTGTGCACTCAGATCGTACACACTCACTTTGGTCCCCTCACCGCAGTAAGCTTTCGTGCGACCCACCACTTCGTTCCTCATCTCTTCCACCAGAAAGTCGCGTCCGCGCTGTTGACCCGCGGTCGCCTATCCCTCCCGCAGCTCGTCCGATTCACCAAGCTGAAGCCCCGGACTGTGCGCGCATCGATCATCGCACTCGTACAGCACAACATTCTCTGGCATGCCCATACGGAAGACGAGGGCGAGATGCTCGAGTTCAATACGCTCGAGGGTCTTTTGCGGTTGAGGTTTGGGCGGTATGTGTGGCTGTCGGAGAGTCTGTTTGGTCGAACGGTGCGTATGCTCGCGTGGGTTTCGTGTTGCATTCGTTGGCTGAACGTTAAATGGGGGACCGTTTTTTCTTTCCTGCTCTGTTTTCAGGGCGCAGAGATCGTACAAACTGTGTTGGATCACGGGAAACTTCGACCGCCAGATATCATCTCACGTCTGTCTCGATACGACCCCAAGAGTGTGTATCTTACTCGCTCTTCTTCTTGTTGAGGTTCCGACGAATCCCTCTGTTTTGGCGACAGGTTCCAGCATGTATTCGCAATCGTTGTACAAGCTCGTTTCCGAATCGTATCTCAAACCGTCCACCGTTCTCTCGCACAATTCGCCGCAGGACAAGAGGATAAAGTACGAGGCTGAGGAAAAGGCAAAGATTACTGGTTTCCCGACTGCAAAGGAGCTTCGGGAGGCCAAGGTGACTGCTGAGGCGAGGTTGAGGAGGGAGGAGGAGGAAGCGGAGAAGGTCGGGTTGGTGCGTGTCGTTTGGTGCATTTTCTGTGGCTCTGAAAGGGATTGATCGGCAAATTTAGAAACGGAGGGCGAAGGAACAACCGAGTGCGCGCTCGACCAAGGTAAGGGTTACCCGTTTCAGTGGGGGTACTTGGACGTGACTGAACCTCTGCCTGGTTGCCGTCGCAGAAGAATAAAACGGCAGATGTCGCTGTGGATGTGAGTGTACCCTTGGCTTTCCCAGAGCGATTTCGTGATCGGTTCGTAGGACGAAGTCTATTTTCGAGTGAACTTTGACAAGTTCAATATCCACATTCGCAACAAGGTACGTTCCCGCAACCTATGCACCTTGATCCCAATGTTGATGAAGTAGATGTAGCTCATCGAGAGTGCTGTAGAAGAACGGTTCAACCACAGTGCTGCCATAGTTATGAGGGCCACCCTGAAAGCGACCGAGTCGAAACAACAGTCCGTTTCCGAGATACGCTCAGGTATGTCACCTGTGCTTACACACAGAGAATCGATTTCTCATGTACTTGTAGACCCTACTTCTATTGCGGCTATTGGGATGCATATACCCGACGACGAGAATCTGTCAGAAGGACTCGCGACTACCTCCAAAAAACCATCGTCCTCGTCCTTAATAAAAAACTACCTTGGCCTCTTGGCCTGCGCCGACAACCCGACTCCGGTTGGTAAAGCGGCGTCCTACGTTAGTCTCGGGGACAACAAGATCAACGTCGAGTTTGATACCATTAGCAAGCGGATGAGGAGACGTGTATTAGAAGCAGTGACAAGGGAACGACACGGGGACGATGGTGTGCGGATCGTCAGACTATTATTAGACGTGGGGAAGATGGACGAAAAACAAGTGAGTATTATCTTTTCGACAGAAACCCAAGCGTTATCATGCCTTGGATATAGATAGCCAAAGTGGCGATGATGGCCAACAAGGATGTCCGACCGTTGTTGTCCGCGCTCTCTTCCGATTTTTTGATATCAACGCAGGAGGTTCCGCGAAGCGCGGACCGCAATCCGACGCGAACGTTTTATCTTTGGTGAGTCGTCTCGGCAAGCGTGGATAAAGCTGTTGCTCAGTGGCTGTATTTCTGTAGGCACGTCGACTTGACAAAAACCTTCTCGGCGCTCCTCGTGAGTCTTTACAAGACACTGTTCAACATTGGCATGCGTCGACAAGCAGAGCAGGAGGAGCCAAACGTCAAGGCTGTCCTGACGAAACGAGAGCGCACGGATGTCGCTCAGGATGCGAGTTTGTTGACGCGCATGGAGCGGGAGGTGTTGGCGGAGTGGGAGCGAAAACGGGAGATGCTGGACGTGTTGGAGATGCGGGTGGAGGAGGCGGTGTTTATTCTGAGGGATCTTGATTTGAGTGGTGGTACGGAGGATGCGTGAGTATGTAGAACACTGGAAATTTGGGGTGTCAGATGACGACTTAAGCGCGACTCGAGTGCTGGAGGTTGGCCAGAGTGGGAGGGAGGGAGTGAAACGGTCCAGCTGTCAATTGTTGCCTGTAAGGATGGCGTCACTGAGCGATCTCCGTCGTTCAATATTTCAACCATCATACGTGTTCTCAAGAACGTGCCTAGAGAGCGTGCAGATGCATCTGCCCCTTTCATACCAGATCGTACATCACTCATCGTTTCTCACTTCCGCGCCCTGCGTCCTCTAAAACCTCGAACATGCCTCATACCAGTGGTTCCATCTTCAGGATGATCGTCGTTGTTGAAAGGAGGGTATGTGAGAATGTGCATGTGTGGAGCGCGTGTCGAGTCTGAGATCCCCTGATGGTGTTCTAGGGTTAGTGCATTTGGAGGCACACAATCGGAAGGAGGATCTACGGACGTGTACGACATGGAATAGTTGTCTCTTTAGTACATCAGTCGAAGTTGGTCTACAATTCGCGGAATCACATTGCTAGTTCAGTTCTGTAAGATAATAATCAGATAGTGAGGCCAGGAGAACGTCTGATGAAACGAAATGAGAGAAACTGTCCTCAGGATCCTCGACTGATAGTTGCAGTATCTTGCTTAGATACCACGATAACGATGTTATGTACGCATAAAGGCGAACGCCCAGGACACAGGGTATATACCTGCGTGAGAGTGTATTAGCGTGCACGTGTATGCTGGCAGGCGATAAAGGCGTACTGAGAGTGAACGACAAGACATTCTCTTTGAACCTGACCCAGTATGTTTGACAAGTTGCTCCCATGGACGTGGAATGGTGAGTAGTGCGTAGGCAAGATCATCGATGAACGGCGCTGATGAGAGCAACCAGAGCCGAGTAGGGCGGACAGCCCACTTTCCTTGGACGGTGGTCAGCAGGTGCAAACATCGGCGACCAACGAAGAGAGTTACTGACGAATGCTTAGGAATCAAATGGGAAAAGCTCCTCCTCCAATGTCGCAACTGACGCGAATGCAATCGAAATCGTTGCTCAAGATCAAATATGTTCGGTCGCTTTTCTTGCTGATGGGGAGCATGTCGTCAGCGGGGGGAGGGAAAACAAGATTCGAAAATGGCAAGTGAAGGATGGCAAGGAGGTGGGGAAGCCAATGGACGCTGGGAATTATATTCTGGACCTGGCAGTCACACAAGATGCAGGTGGATCGTGTGTGGGACGTGGAGCGGTCAAGTGATCGTCTGGGATGCAAAAAGCCACGAAAAGTTGGTCGAGTTCAAAGCACATCACTTGTCAGTGAATGCGTTGGACGTTTCAGCAGATGGGACGAAAATCGCAACAGGATCGGATGATTCGATGTTCTGTGTCTGGTCGTTTTCCGATGGCGAGAGACTCCTTGGCCCATTCAAACACGACTATCGTATGGCTGCAGTAAAGTTCTCTCCCAACGGACGACGCATCGTTACTGTCACGTGGAGGCACTCTGTTCGCATTTACGACGGCAGCAACGTCCTCGCAGACTTTTCAATCCTCGCCGCTTCCAACGAATCCCTCGCCTGGGCCAGCGACTCCAACCGCCTCTTTGCCTTGTCCAAAGACGGCAACATTCATTGCGTGTCCACCAAAGAAACACTCGCAAAATGGCGCATTCATAGTGACAAGAATCCAACCTGTATCGCACTGGCATGCAACGACACAATCATCGCAGCCTCCGCTAACTCGTCGCTCTCACTCTGGGACACTACGACACATCAACAAATCGGGAACATCATCCACCACTCCCACTTCATCCGATCCATGGCCATCTCGCCAAACTATGGCATTGCGACCGCTGGACAGAAGGGAATCACGCTGCACAATCTCTATGACATCCTTCCCTCACCCTACCGTGATAATGTGAGTAACGCTACTCGTATAAGATCACGTCCTTATCAATTTGTCCTTAGGTACGCTTGGAGCGAGAAATACGTTGCATGGAGATTGAAAAGAACGATCTCGATGACATGGTTCAGTCTTTACGTGCACGCAACTCCTGTCAAAGTACGCTTATTTACCATGTGACTCTGCTGCGCTGATATTCGTTTCCACCAGAGGACGATACAGCGAAGCTCGAGAAAACTGTTCAGGAACTACGTACCCAGCTTGCTACATCCAACAAGGAAAAGACAGGCCTCAATGAAATGATCAAGTCCCTTCGTACACAGAATGAATCCTCACGTGCGTTCTTTCCGCCTTCAAACCCACTTCGTTAACAGTTTATTAGATCGCAAAATCACTCATCTCGATGAATCGGACAAGGAATTCCGCAGCGTGCTTGTAGCATCTCAAGGCTCGCTCGATCGATTAACCCAGACTGTCAGGGAACTATGTGCTGACGTTGATATACCCGAAAAGAGCTCAGGTGCGTTTTGGACCATCCCAACTGATGGTTCTCTGATTCGTTTTCAGTGTTCTTTGCGCAAAAAATAAATGTCCTCGAGCTATCTGTTCAGGAAGTCGGTAACAAATTCGCCACATGCAAATGTGCCCTCCTTGAATATGACAAGAAGTATGAGTGCGAAACGTTGTACGCCGACGGTCGCATATATGATGCTGCACAGCATATGGCGAACGCGACGACTGAGGATCTATGGAGTAACGAACTAGTCATCAGTTGGCTGAAAGGTGAGCTTGTGTGTCTTGTCCTAGAATAGTATATTCAATCTCTACCCTCAGAATTCACGCACCGATGTATATCAAGGCTTCAGCAGATCGGAGACGAGGCATCAAGTTCCAAGAAACATGACGAGGCTCTTTCAGCTTACTCCATGGTCTTGTTGCTCACTCCCTCGCCTCCGGAAGGTGTGCTGATGGGATGGGCGAGAATAGTGCTCATTCGTCGCTCACCGAGTGAGGCATTGGGTACCGTAAAAAAGGTATGGGTGATTCGGTCTTTGAGAATTGCACGATAAATCTGTTTCATCCAGTTCAAGCTTCCCATGTTTCATGTTTATCTGGCGGTCTGCAATGTTCTCGAAGGCGACGATCGTCTTATAGAGGCGGTCGAATGTTTCCGAAACATGAAAAATGAAGTATCAGAGGAGACAAGCACCCTCGACGAGCGTCGGCAGCAGGAACTCGGTGAGTAATCCCATTTGCCACTCGGAGACTAATCTAAAGGTCTCCAGATTTTCGACGACGTTGTAGCGGAAAACTGGAAGAAGAGGGCGATACAGCAATGAATGCAAAGAAGCATGATGCGGCCATTGGATCCTACTCGATCGCGCTCTCACTTCATCCAACGAATACCAGCGACATCATACTCAAATGCTGCAAGGCCCGAGTAGGATTGTTGGAGGATGAACTCATAAATGCCACCCAGGTATAAATTGATCCGCGTGGCATGGTGAGTTGACGGCGCTGACTGCACAATCAGATGACTGAACGCGACCCATCGAACTACGTGGGGTACAAAAGGAAACATGCGGTATTACATAGCCTAGGGCGTTACAAGGAAGCATTCGACGCATTCGAGACGATGCTGTCGAGTATGGAGAAATCACCTGACCCACAAGCTCGGGGTAAGTTGTTCTCATTTATGTTGCGCAGACGAGCTGATTTTGTGGCAATAGACATGCAGCGTTGTTATCTCGACACGACTCCACAGATCCGAAAAGTCGTCGAACAGACAACCCGTGTCATTCCCAATGTTCTCATCGACACCACCACTGGTCGTCTCTATGACAAGACAATGCAACAGGCAGCTTTCGAGGAGTGCTCCATGTTCAATCAGTTGCGGTCGTCCATGATTATCCGTGATCGGCTCAACCATGCGCGCATCCTGTGGGAGGTGGAGAAGTTCTATGAATATGTGATGTTCTCACACAGGTGGCAGCCACCCGAGCCATCGTTTCAAATGGTCGAGAATAAGCTAATCTATGGACTCCCTGCATCCCCCGCGAACGACAAACTTATCAGCTTTTGCAACCTCGTGCAGTCTCGGAGCTACCGGTGGGCATGGAGTGATACGTGCTGTGTCAACCAGAGCGACAAGGGAGTTCAGCAAGAATCGGTTGTCGCCATGTTTCAGTGGTATCGTCGTGCGGCGCTCACGATCATCCATCTTCTCAGTGTCCACTCCAGATCGCAGAAGAAGGGCTCTCTGTGGAAAAGTATCTGGAACACTCGTGGATGGACGTACCAAGAGTACGTCGCGTCGAAGGTCGTACAATTCTACACGGAAGATTGGAAGCCATACCTTGATCTCCACATGTTTAATCACAAGGAATCGCCCCTCATCCGCTCCGAGATGGAACAGGCAACCAAGTTTGCTACTCAGGCACTTGCTACGCTTCAGCCAGGGCTGACGAGGGCCCACGAGAAGTTGTACTTGGCTTCGAAGCGCGAAACGACACGGGTAGAAGATATTGCATACTCCTTATTTGGTATCTTCGATGTCACACTCCCCGTCATATATGGCGAGGGCACGCGAGCAGTCGGTCGTCTCTTGGAACACGTCCTCATGCGGTCTGACACTGTCACGATTCTGGCCTGGACTGGGATCTCGGGCAGTAACCACAGTTACCTCCCTTTGGATCTCACCGTTTATGATCAAGTCGTTCCCCCGCACTTTCCTCAATCAATCGAGATTGCCAAGATCGATAGTGTCACCAAGGCCTTACATTCGTCGCTGCCTGATCCTTCCTTGTCTCCTCGGCTGTACGAGCAGCTATATAATCTCCCGCCTGTGTCGCTGGTCGCTGGTCGACTGCGACTTTCTGGTCTCGTTTTTCATCTCCACAAACTCGAACGTCTCCCAGAACATGATTCCGACAATTTCCTTCCTGTCTATCGCGCGATAACGCCCGCTCTTGGTGACGTGCGGATCCGGACCAAGGACAACTTGGTAGGGATGGAGGGATTGGTGCTGATTCATCCGTGGATCAGTCCTCTTATCGACGAGGATTTCTCGGGCATCAGTTCTCGATTTGATCTAGCTGCCCGTGCGCTGCGGCTTGTCGCTCGGCTCAGACAGCCGTTCGGTGGGCTGTTACTCGCCTCCGAGAGTCGCGTGCAGTACAAACGTGTCGCGACGGACTGTTTCATCAAGGTTCAGATCCGGGCGGAGACGCCGTTGGAGGAATTGATGGATAGTATTCGTACAGTTGACGTTCAGTAGTTCCAATCATCTGAATCTCATGGCGTAGAAAACGACCTCCGCCAATATAGCGCTTAATGCTCAGTCAGATCTACACTGTATGGGGGAAAGTCGATCGCCTTCTTAGTGAACAGGTTTGACTCGCAGTTCTCATATGCCTCGAGGCCATCACAGCCTGTGTGAATTGACGCTCTACCTGCTGTGCCTCTCACACTTGGTACAACTTTGGGACTTGGGACTCAGAGCCACCAACTGCCAGCAGCGCGACATCCGAATGACCCTTGCCGCCCCGGCTCCCAGTAGCCAAGGTCGAGGAAAACTACGCCATCCACGTCGAGGTTGAGGGAAAGCGACTTCCCGCGCACCCGGGCCCCGCTTGGAGCTTCGTTTGCATCTCGGACACCCACTTGTGCAGGTACCGCGTTCCACCTGGGGACGTGCTCTTGCACGCTGGCGATCTAAGCAGTTGGGGACATCCGTCGCAGTTGTCAACGACGATACAGCGGCTCAGGTCGTTTGACCATCCCGTGAAGGTGTGCTTCGGAATGCCAAGGTGACTGCTGACTCAGGCGAGGTTGAGGAGGGAGGAGGAGGAAGCGGAGAAGGTCGGGTTGGTGCGCGTCGTCTGGGGCGTTTTCTGTGGCTCTGAAAAGGAGTGATCGGCCAATTTAGAAATGGAGGGCGAAGGCACAACCGAGTGCGCGCTCGACCAAGGTAAGGGTTGTCCGTTTCAGTGGAGGCACTTGGGCGTGACTGAACCTCTGTCTGGCTGCCGTCGCAGAAGAACAAAACGGCGGAGGTCGTTGTGGATGTGAGTGTACCCTTGGCTTTCCCAGAGCGATTTCTTGATCGTTTCGTAGGACGATGTCTATTTTGCCATCGAGTGAACTTCAATGACAAGTTCAACATCCACATTCGCAACAAGGTACGTTACCGCAACCTACTTGCCTTGATCCCAATGTTGATGAAGTAGATGTAGCTCATCGAGAGTGCTGTAGAAGAACGGTCCAACCACAGTGCCGCCATAGTTATGTGTGCCACCCTGAAAGCGACCGAGTCGAACCAACAGTCCGTTTCCGAGATACGCTCAGGTATGTCAGTTCACCTGTGCTAGTGCACGGAGATTCGACTTCTCATGCACTTGAGACCCTACTTCTATTCAAGTTGCAGCTATTGGGATGCATATACCTGACGAAGAGAATATGTCAGAAGAACTCGTGACTACCTCCAAAAAACTATCGTCGTCCTCAATAAAAAAACTACCTGTGCCAACAACGCGACTCTGGTTGGTAAAGCGGCGTCCTACGTTAGTCTTGGTGACAACAAGGTCAACGTCGAGTTTGACACCATTAGCAAGCGGATGAGGAGACGTCTATTAGACGCAGTGACGAGGGACGATGGTGTGCGGATCGTCATACTATTGTTAGATATGGGGAAAAATCAGTGAGTATTCTCTTTTCGACAGAGAAACGCAAACGTGATTGTGCTTTGGTCATAGATAGCCAAAGTGGCGATGATGGCCGACAAGGATGTTCGACCGTTGTTGTCCGCGCTCTCTTCCGACTTTTTGATATCAACACGAACGTTTTATCATTGGTGAGTCGTCTCAGAAAGCGCGAATAAATCTGTTGCTCAGTGGCTTTATTTCTGTAGGCATGTCGACTTCACGCGGCGCTCCTCGGCGTCCTCGCGAATCTTTACAAGACGTTGTTCAACATTGACATGCGTCGACAAGCGGAGCAGGAGGAGCCAAACGTCAAGGCTGTCCTGACGAAACGAGAGCGCACGGATGTCGCTCAAGATGCGATTCTGTTGACGCGGATTGAGCGGGAGGTGTTGGTGGAGTGGGAGCGAAAACGGGAGATGCTGGACGTGTTGGAGATGCGGGTGGAGGAGGCGGTGTCTATTCTGAGGGTTCTTGATTTGAGTGGTGGTACGGATGATGCGTGAATGTGTAGAACACTGGAAATGGGGTATGAGATGGCAACTTAAGCGCGACTGGAGGTTGATCAGAGTGGGAGGGAAGAGTGGAACGGTCCACCTGTCAATTAAATATATGTTGCCTATGAGGATGGCGTCACAGAGCGATCTCCGTCGTTCAATATGTCAACCATCATACGGAACGTGTTCTCAAGAACGTGCCTAGAAAGCGTGCAGATGCATCTGCCCCTTTCATACCAGATCCTACATTACCAACCGTTTCTCACTTCCGCGCTCTGTTCTCTAGAACGTCGAACACGCCTCATACCGGTGGTTCCATCTCCAGGATGATCGTCGTCATCGTTGAAAGCAGGGTATGTAAGAATGTGCATGTGTGGTGAGCGTGTCGAGTCTGAGCGGGCGACGCGTCCACTGTTGGTGTTCAAGGGTTAGTACGTTTTGAGCACACAATCGGAAGGAGGATCAATGAACGGGTACGATAGAGAACAATTGCCTCTTGAATATGCCAGTCGAAGTTGGTCTACAACTCAGGGAATTATGTTGTTAGCTCAGTTCGGCGAGGTAACAATTCAGGTAGTGCAGCCTGGCTTCGTGGATCCAACATCGGACGAAAAAAAAAAAGTCAGAACGAGAGGAGAGAAACCGACCTCGAAATCCTTGATCGATTATAGATGGGTTATTGTAAGCCTACAGCTTACCTAGTTACCTGTAACTAGCATATATACTGCCTGCAGTACTGTATCATTCAGTATTGTTAACACCCTTTTGGCGTAGTAACAGTTAAGCGGCAGGCAGTCTTACCTTACCGTTATTTTGCTTAGATCGTCGAGAATCAAGAAAACCACGACCACAATAGTGATGGCACGTGGGCATGAAGCCGAGCGCCCAGGACACAGGGTAACTGCGTGAGAGTGGATGAACGTGTATGCCAGGCGATAAAAGGCGTGCTGTGAGTGAGCGCCCCAGACATTCTCAAGTTTCTACTTCAAACCTGACCCAGTACTATGCTTTCCACGTTCAAGTTGCTCTCATGGAAGAGGAATGGTGAGTAGTACGTAGGCAAGGCCATGAATCATGAACGGCATTGACGAAAGCAACAGAGACGAATAGGGCAGACAGCCCACTTCCCTTGGACGCCGGTCGGCAGGTGCGACCATCGGCGACCAACCAAAGAGAGTTACTGACGAATGCTCAGGAATCGAATGGAAAAAGCTCCGCCTACAATGTCGCAACTGACGCAAAATCAATCGAAATCGTTGCTCAAGATGAGATATATTCGGTCTCTTTTCTTGCTGATGGAGAGCATGTCGCCGTGAGCGGGGGGAGGGAAAAGAAAATCCGACAATGGCGAGTGGAGGATGGAAAGGAGGTGGGGAAGCCAAAGGACGCTGGGAGTTATATTATTGACCTGGCAGTCACACAAGATGGCAAGTTGATCGTGTGTGGGACGGAGACTGGTCAAGTGATCGCCTGGGATTCGAAACCCCACAAAAAGGTGGCCGAGTTCCAAGCACACGACGAGGCGGTGAATGCGGTGGACATTTCAGCAGATGGCACAAAAATCGCGACAGGATCGGATGACAAGACGTTCAGTGTTTGGTCGTTTCCCGCTGGCGAGAGACTTCTCGGCCCATTCAAGCATGACAACTGGGTGGCTGCAGTAAAGTTCTCTCCTGACGGACGACGCATCGCTACCGCCACGTCTATTCGCCATTCTGTTCGGGTCTACGACAGCGACGACGGCTGCCTCCACGCAGACTTTTCAATCCGAGTGAGCTCGTATTACAACGAATCCCTCGCCTGGGCGAGCGACTCCAACCGCCTCTTTGCCTTGTCCAAAGATGGCAACATTCACTCTCTCGACGTGTCCACCAAGAAGACGCTGGCAAAATGGCGCATTCACAGCGACGACAGTCCAACCTGTATCGCAGTGGCATGCAACGACACAATCATCGCAGCCTCCGCTAATTCGTCGCTCTCACTCTGGGACACTACGACACATCAACAAATCGGGACCGTTATACACCACTCCCACGACATCAAGACCATGGCCATCTCACCAAGCTACGATATGGTGACCGCTGGACTGAAGGGAATCACGCTGCACAATCTCTATGACATCCTTCCTTCACCCTACCGCAACAATGTGAGTAACGCTACTCGTATAAGATCGGGTCCTTATCAATTTGTCCTGAGGTGCGCTTGGAGCGAGAAATCCGGTGCTTGGAGATTGAAAACCCGGATATATACGACATGGTTGTGGCTCTCCGTGCTAGTGATGCCTGTCAAAGTGTGCTTATCATCTGAATGACTCCGCTGTGCTGATATTCATTTTCACTAGAGGACAATATAGCGAATCTCGAGAAAACTGTTCAGGAACTACGTAACCAGCTTGCTACATCCAACGAGGAAAACACAGGCCTCAATGAAATGATCAAGTCCCTTCGTGCACAAAATGAATCCTCAAGTACGTCTCTCCGCCTTCAAACCCACGTCGTTAACAGTTTATTAGATCGCAAAATCACTCATCTCGATGAATCGAATAAGGAACTCCGCAGTGTGCTTGTAACATCTCAAGGTTCAGTCGATCGATCGATCGAGACCATCAGGGCACTACGCGCTGATGTTGATCGACCCGAAAAGAGCCCAGGTGCGTTTTGTACCATCCTGACTGACGGTTCTCTGACTCGTTTTCAGTATTCATTGCGCAAAAAATAAATCAGCTGGAGCTTACCATCCAAGAATTCGGTAACCAATTCGCTGCATGCGAATGTGCACTCCGTGTATACGACAGGATGCATGAGTGTGAAACATTGTACGCCGACGGTCGCATATATGATGCTGCGCACCATATTGTGAACATCATGACCGAGGATCTGGGGCGTAACGAACTAGTCATCGATTGGTTGAAAGGTGAGCTTATGTGTCTTGTCCTAGAATAGTATATTCAATCTCTACCCTCAGAATTCACACACCGATGTGCATCAAGGCTTCAGGAGATCGGAGACAAGGCATCAAGTTCCCAGAAACATGACGAGGCTCTTTCAGCTTACTCCACGGTCTTATTGCTCACTCCCTCGCCTCCGGAAGACGTGCTGATGGGATGGGCGAGAATAGTGCTCATTCGTCGCTCAGCGAGTGAGGCATTGGGTACCATGAAAAAGGTATCGTTGATTTGGTCATTGAGAATTGCATGATAATCATTGTTTCATTCAGTTCAAACTTCCCATGTTTCGTGTTTATCTGGCGGTTTGTAATGTTCTCGTAGGTGACGATCGTCTTATGGAAGCGATCAAATGTTTCCGAACGATGAAGAATGAGGTATCAGAGGATACAAGCGTCCTCAACAAGCGACGGCAGGGGGAACTCGGTGAGTGATCCCGTTGGCCACTCGGAGACTAATTTGAAGATCTCTCCAGATTTTCGACAACGTTGTAGCGCAAAACTGGAAACAGAGGGTGATGCAGCAATGGATGCAAATAAGCATGATGCGGCCATCGGATGCTACTCGATCGCGCTCTCACTTCACCCAACGAATATCAGCGACATCATACTGAAATGTTGCAAGGCGCGAGTAGGCTTGTTGGAGGATGAACTCGTAAATGTCACCCAGGTATAAATTAATCACCATGGCACACCTAGTTGACGGCGCTGACTGCATAATTAGATCACTGAACGCGACCCATCAAACTACAAAGGGCACAAAAAGAAACATGCGGTATTACATAGCCTGGGGCGTTACAAGGAGGCATTCGACGCATTTGAGATGATGCTATCGAGGATGGAGAATTCATTCGACCCACAAGTTCGGGGTGAGTCATTCTCATTCATGTTGCGCATACGACGTGAGCTGATTTTTGTCGACAGCCATGCGGAGTTGTTATCTTGACACGACTCCACTGATTCGCCAGGTCGTCGAGCAGACCATCCAAGACATACCTCGAGCACTGATTGATACCATTACTGGTCGTCTCCACGATAAGGCAATGCAAGCGGCAGCTTTTGAACAAGTCCCCATATTCAATGAATTGCGGTCTTTCATGACAACAGATGATCGGCTCGACCTTGCACGCATCCAGAGGGAGGTGGAGAAGTTTTATGAATATGTGATGTTCTCGCATAGGTGGCAGCCACCCGAGCCATCATTTCAAATGGTCGAGAATACCGTTATCTATGGACTAGTACCCACATCCCCCTCGATCGACAAACTCATCAACTTTTGCAAGCTCGTGCAGTCTCTCAGGTTCCGGTGGGCGTGGAGCGACACATGCTGTGTTAACCAGAGCGACAAGGGAGTTCAGCAGGAATCAGTTGTTGCAATGTTCCAGTGGTATTGTCGTGCGGCGCTAACCATCGTCCATCTTCTCGGAGTTTTCTCGGAATCGCAGGAGCCAGGGTCTCTGTGGAAGAGCATCTGGAACATGCGCGGGTGGACATATCAGGAGTACGTTGCTTCAAGGGTTATCCAGTTTTACACAGAAGATTGGAAGCCGTACCTCGGTCTGGAGACGTTTAATCACAAGGAATCGCCTACTATCCTCGCAGAGATGGAACAGGCAACCAAGTTTGCTACTCGGGCCCTCGCAACACTTCAGCCGGGATTGACGAGGGTGCGCGAGAAGTTATACCTCGCTTCGAAGCGCGAAACAACGCGGAAGGAAGATATCGCATACTGTCTGTTCGGCATCTTTGATGTCGCACTCCCGGTCATATATGGCGAGGGCACGCGTGCAGTCCGTCGTCTTCTCGAGTACATCTTGACTCAATCGGGTAACGTCACACTTCTCTCCTGGACTCAGGCTGGGAACTCGACTAGTAGTGTCAATAGCTACCTCCCTGCCGACCTCACTGTCTATGACCAGATCGAGCCCCTTCACGTTCCGGAAGTGATCGAGACCGCCGAGATGGACAGGATGACCATGGCCTTGAAGTCAACCTTGCCCGCCGTTCAGTTTTACGAGCGGCTGCACGACCTTCCCCCTCTTTCGATCATCACTGGTCGACTCCGCCTTCCTGGATTTGTTTTCTCCCTGACATCCCTCACTGCTATCACAGCAAAACTTGGATCGGACTCGATTATTCATGTTTATCATGCCACCACGCCCATCCTCGGCGACGTACGCATCGAAACCAACGACGACTTGATCGGATTGCACGGCTTGGTCCTCGTTCACCCTTGGATCAGTCCCCTTCTGGACAGGGATTTTTACGACGGGGTTCCTCAGTTTGATCTAGCCATGTGCGCCTTACGGCTGGTCGTTCGACTGAAGCAGCCGTTTGGTGCGCTGTTGCTTGCTTCGCGGGAGCGCGGGCTGTACAGACGTGTCGCGACGGACAGTTTCATAAAGGTTCAGATCCGGGAAGAGACGCCGTTGGAGAAGTTGATGGACAGCGTGCGTATAGTTGACGTGCAGTAATCCTGGATTGTTATTTGCTATTGTGTATGATGGACTCCCTCTGGACCTTCACGGTTTAAAGCAATATATTTGTCGTGACTGTATATATAGTGCCGATACTTATGCGCCTTGCTTTCTTTCTGTCTGTCTTGTTTGCCTCGCCTTCACCTCTCTTGCCTCCCCATCTCTATTACTGCCGAGAGCTAACGTTGACCAACGACAACACAAATTGTCCAATCAGTTCAAGCTCCCAGCCTCGATGGTTGATTGATGATACGAATAACTAGATGGAATCATGCTGAATATAGTAATAACACGCGGGGAAAATAAATACTAAGAAATCCTACTCATCGTTGCAAGAACTTGAGCCAGAGACATCTGAAGTGGCGCGTAGAGTGAGTGTGTTCGCCATGACATCAGGCTCTTGTCCACTTGGTTCGGATGACGAAGAACGCTCTCAGTCCGGAAGACGTATCCCATCACGAACAAGATCGCGTTTGATCTCGTCAATGAGTCTGACATTCCGCATTCTTCCGGGTGGCTTCAGCCTGATCACATTCCTCTTTGGAAATAATGCGCATCACGTGAAGCTCCTGGATTCGTAGGCGATAATACCGTACGTGTGCCGCAGCAGTGTCACCAATTAGCATGGTAATGATACATCAAAACTACTATATCGACTCACAGTGTTCCAGCTTGCTCTCGCGAGTTCTAACCTGCGAAGAACATGATACTCCTCCACCTCTTGCGATACTGATGCAGATACCTGAATTGAACAGTTCAAGACACCGCCCACATCAACAATAATATCACTCACCATGGTTAGTAACTTTTTGACCTTTTTGCCAGGTGATGAAGGCGGTGAAAAGTCATAGTGAGTTCGCTTTCCAGGATGGTGCTCGTTTGAGGTACCAGCCTTCTCAAGAATGTGCCTAGAAAGTGGCATGCAGATGCATCTGCCCCTTTCATACCAGATCCTACATTATCAACCGTTTCTCACTTCCGTAATCTGTGTCCTCTAGAACGTCGAACACGTCTCATACCGGTAGTTCCGGAGTGAGAAAGTAGATGGGAACTGGAAGTTTGAATACCCATGATCGAGCTGGCCCCCTTGCCAGCCCGCATGGATGTTGGTATATATAAAGTGGGTGGGGTGTCTGAATGCTCACCAGGCTTGACCTCCTTGGGTACACAACTTGAAGGGCTTCGGTGGGTCGGTTGACTCATCTATAGGTAACTTAGGTCGACATTAAAGGTGCGTGGGAGACGCCGACTCATAGGCTAAGTCAGATTTTCAAGGCCCCAAGCGCTCAAGGCCGGCAGGCAGACCTCGCTCGCAAGCTCGGCAAGGGGTGGATTCCCCAGTGAACACGAAATGACCACCCAAGGGGTTGCCACTCGGCACCTCCAAGTTGGAAGAGTCTGAGTGCAGTGAGCCGGACATACTTAGACTACAATTTAGGTCGATCGATCGACCAATACGCCTTGTCCGCGTCGTAAAATGTCATCGCGTTGCGAAACGACAACCAGAGGTATAATACGAGCACCTTGTGCAGCCCCTCTAAATGCTTCAGGGCCTGTTTGCACGCGCGCACTTTTGGCTGGCGGTCGGAGTCGCGCATCACTTATAAACGGAGCGACGGACAACACAGCGTGAAAATTCACGCGTATCGCCTTGGTGTACAAACCCAGTATCTGCGCGAGTACATCGAGCGCGATCGGATCTGACCACTAGATCGGACAACTCTTAAACAGCAGTCTGTCGGACAAGAGCAGATCCCTGGCATGCATGTCCATGAACTCGCTTAGCTGGCCCAACCGGGTCTGCGTGGCAGCACCCATGGGCGGGCGGATACAGGACACGTACGACGGCACTTCAAGAAGCGCCTGCGTAGAGGCCCTGAGCGGGAGAGCCTGCGACACGTTCTCCATCCAGTGTCCTGGAGGATCGAAGAGCACAAGCGAGAGGAGGCGCGGGAGTCGCGAGCGCTCGACAGAGCGTTGGTATGTCTTCCTTGTGCAGCGTGGTGACGAAACCACCAGGTTGGCCGTGCAATTCATAACGTCCTGCTCGCCCAGCGATTTGCTTTATTTGAGATATCGACAGCGGTCGCCTCTCTTGACCATCAAACTTGGAAAGGGTTTCGAACACGACTCGTTTGTTTGATCTTGCTGCAAAACACAGCACATGAGTGACGGGATCATATAGGTCTCATTCAGAACGTGCGTACAGGTTGAGTCCCGTTCCGACTGCGTCACTAGCGACGATAACGGTGTCACCGCTCTGAGGGTCGTTGAAGAGCGCAGCCTGTTCGGATCGAATCTCGAGTTGCAGTCTCCCATAGACGACTGCACAACGCAGACCAGCTCTCCCCTCGATCTTGCCCTCGACCGCGAATATGCCATCACCCGAGAACACGACCAGACAATCACCCTTTTGAATCTGGGACAAATCACCATCCAAAGACGACTCTTGAACCTCCAAGGCGTGAGACGTTCATATCGGTTGACGATCAGCTCGTCCCCTGTGTTCTTGAGGGTATCTTGAACGATGGGCACCGCCGTCTCCTCGCCAGAGATGGAACTCGCGTGCAGACAGACCCAGAACAGCGCTTGTCCATGCAGAACCACGCTCGGGATCTGAAATCATCTGTATCTCGTCCACCACTGCCACGGTCAGGGACTTGTCGAAACTGGCCATCTCCACCGTCGAGCTCATACGATCCGAAACTCCCGTGCGCAGGTTGCACTGCCGGACGTACTTGGCATGACCCTCCTTCCGAACTGTGGGCCGGGATCCGGTCTCGTTCACAACGTTCATGTGTCGGGCTTCGACCCGGGTTCAGGATCCATCCCGAGGGGGACGATCTACCCTCTGTTCAGACGCTCTCAGATCTCGTGTGCGAGGAGCCGGAGGGGGCCGGCGTAGATGCCCGAACTCGACGCTGCGAGGGCGCAGAGCGCCATGTGTGTCTTTCCGCTGCTTGTAGGACCAACGTACATGATAAACTTGCGCTTCGTCACTCACGCTCTCGGGAAGAGGTCGGCGGGGAAAGAAAGATCAACGACGTGGTGGAGGCGGACGATCATATCAAGGGTGGATTGAGAGAAGGGAGGCTTGGAGGCGCAAGGTGAAGAGTTCATTCCAACGAGACGCGAGGTACCATTGGTCATGATAAATAACGCCAGAATGAAAAACTTGTGTGAAAACCAGCATACTTGACTTGCGGACAAGACTTGCACGTTCTGCACATCGCCTGCAACATCACGAACAAAGGGGGCAAGGTAACAACTCACTGCGATCACTCGAGAAATAGTATTTGCAGTGGGTTTTTCATTGAACGAGGTATCCTGGAAGCATCTATAGGCAGTCAGGGTCAGGGCGTGTGATGATCTTATCCTTGAATCACGGTCAGGACACAAAAACGACCAACGTTTCTCCGGCGTCATTCCGTCTTTCGCGAGCCTGTCTTTTTCAGCAATGCGTGACTCTGCCCGTTGAGTCGTCTTTCCCACCACATGAACACGCTCCAAAGTGTCGCGAGCATGATCGAGCTCATGGCAAAAATGATGTCCCACTTGATGAACTCGTGCGCGCCGTCTGACAGGGAAACCGTTGCCGGATTGATCACCTTCGCAATATCGATCGGTACGAAGAGCGTTCGCAGGGCTTCCATGTCAGGTAGGAGAGGCCAGACGTAGACAGCATGGAGAAGTGCAGAGAAGACAAAGAAGAGGACGAGGGCGGCCACGACGGTAGGGTGACCCGAGTGGATATTGGGTAAAGATGGAAGGAGTCTGTATGCAAGGGTGGCGAGGGCGACGAGGAAGAAAAAGCCTTGCCAGATAGCGGTCAGCAGTGGGTCGACAGAATGGAACATGAGGGCCGTAAGGAAAACGTAGCCGACGGGGAAAGGGATCCAGCGTCGGTTGGGCTGATTTTCAACGGTGGGTTTGGGGTGTGACTGGGCGGGATAGAAGCAGCGCCAGTAACGACGAAGAGGAGGGAGTAGATGGGTATGATGACGCCCATGGAGAACAGCTGGAAGAGGACGCCGACGGGAGTGGGCGTGCCGAGGACGAGAGGGCGGCGGTCGCGAGTGGCTTCCATTATGGGGATTAGCGTGATACCGATGGCGGGAAAGAGGACAGCAAGGAGGGTATAGTAGGATTTATCCATGAGGACGTGGAAGAAGACGACCATGCCAGAATTTCGTCAACCTGGAGGTTGCCGTTGTATTGCAGGCGTTATGGGTGCGGGGCGAGCATGGGGTGGCATATAGCAGAGATATGGCTTTGGGGGCCATTTTCTACGAGATTGGCGGAGAATGAGTCGGAAGGCAGAGAAGGCGAGGAAGCAGAGGGGGAGGGGGAGCAACACGTCTGGTCAGGATGTCAGGAGAGCGAAGATAACAACACGCACGATTGAGCAGCTTCGTGAACTTGAATCAAATGATCATAGTACTTAAGTTACTTATGTAACAGGTTCATCGGCGACCCTGGTTTGCGAGAGTCAGATGGTTTGGGTCTGACAAACCAAACCATCCCAAACCAGACATAATCAAGTTGCTGAGAAGGGCCTTAACCTTTCTCTTTTTACTATTTCCGCCTTCGTCGCCGTTATCAACGATGTTATCATCTCAGAAGCTGGGCTTGACGTAATCCGCATATGGCATAAGCTTCATGCCGCGCAAAATAACATGGTAAATGCGCGATCCATTAAGATCGTTTTTCGTCTTGGGGAACTTCCACCTACTAAGTAGTTGAGCAACCCGCTTAATGTATGAGGTAGGATAAGAAAAATAAACTAAACGTACAGTTTCAGATGAGCTTCGACTTGTCACCAGACTACATCGTTGTGTGAAAACAAAGGATATCGCTCGACGATATCACCACTCTGCAGTTTCGAGTGATATTCTGCAGGATGGATGAAAACGCCGTTCCTATCGTACTACACAGACGGCCCGCTAATCGTGACGTCCTGCAAATCTTCAGTGTTGACCAGGCTCGCATAACGGTGGTCGGGATCTGGAAGCTGGTCGAAATTCCAGACTTTACTACCTAGTACTCGTTCAATCAAATTGCAGCGTAAGGTTGATATAAAGTTTAGTTTCTTACCAGCTGGTCTCGGAGTCCGTTTAGTCGGCTGAGCACTACCAGACTTGAGCGCATGCGCTTTAGCTTTGCCTTTTCACGAATGAGTAGTGTGTGCTAGTGCATAGTCGGCAAACTTACTCGGACTCATTAACGAGGTAGATTATTGAAACAAAGATAAGACAATGGTAGTAAGTGTTTTGTCAAAAGGGGTACTCACGACCGATTGCGTCTCTCGAGATAAACGGAGTCTTGGAGCTCTTGAGTCGGGAGCCCTTTGAACAAAGGTTCCGTGTGTAGGACAATGGAGTACCGATCCTCCTCCTCCCTCTCGTATTCCTTCGGGAATCCAATTGCTAACGCATGTTGGTCCCCAGGGAGTCCTTCAATAGACGTTAGTGGAAAAACTAAAGATATGATTGTTAAAGGGTACTAGATGATTCTTACTGGCGTTACGACGTTCGCGTCTCTTGTGACACCAACAGTACCAAATAAATATCATAATCTTCTCACATGATCGTGGGACGTGCCTGCAATTCTGTTGTCAGGTGCTTGATTTTTTGTCATCGACAAAACCCTTCCCACTTTGTGGGAGTCGGGGATCATTTTTGGCCACTTCGCACACACAACGAGCTCCGAAAGTGGGATACTACAGTCTTCCCCGACTCCCACGAATAGTGGGGGAGGGTTTTGGAGCCCTCACGGCCCGTTGCAGAACGGATGGAGCGCCTCCAAAATTAGAGATGTTCGGAGTTTGGATCTGGGAAGCTCTCGGTACGATCTCGGCATGTAGTTTGTCGCGTCAGTCGCCGCCGCGTCGCAGCAAGGTTCTTGTCCTATGCTGCTGGATGATGAATGTGCTGGTTGTTCAGGAGAGAAAGCGAGCAACGATAGCCAGGGGATCGATGCAGATTGTAATATTTCAGTCGGAGACGTGCATTGAAAGTCCACTCACTGGAGGCAAAGGCACGTTTGCGAGGTGGGAAATGGAAATACAAGTATTCAACATACGAAACATATTTACAATGGCGAGTTGCGGTGGTTCATCTATCATATTATGCTCCGGAGCTGCACAGCGTGTGCACCCCACGTGCTTTTCGTCCGTTCCGGCTCCGAGCTGTGCTAGGGAGAGGGGCACGGCACTGCTCGGCCGGACTGGTGCTCCGTGGCTCTGCTGTGCTGCATGGCTTCGCTCTGCTCCGCCAAGTGCGTATGGACTTACTTACCTACCGTTGATCACTGTACTACTTTACATTTCTCACTTCGTGCGAATCTGAAAACCGCACTTTTGCATTTACGGCGGTGTGCACCTACTAATGCGTCTTTCCTTCGCTTCCGGTTCGGATTCGTAAAGTTTCGGAATCGGAATCGGAACTTTTTCGAAGACCGCCACAGGAGAACGGTGACGACAGCACCCACCGCTCCTATTGCATGCGAGGCAGCGATGGGTGCTGAGACTCGGTATATGATGAAAGCTCCACTCTTAGTTCACAGATCGCGTGCAAGGTTCACGAGAACTCTGTGGATCATCGGGTCTGAACACTTGGGATCATACGGATCATAATAGTGTTCCGCTCGATCAGCAGATTCTGTATGGCCTAGTGCCTATCGAATCATGTCTAATTACTAGTACTGTACCGTTGTATGATTGCGCTGTCGATGTGCACAGGTGCCTGGAGGCTGTGGTATCAAGACAGAGGCGCCAGGTGATTTCCCATTCTCGTCAAATGCTTCTTTTCTGGCTCAACATTTTTGTTTTTTGTTTTCTTTGTGCAGTGATGCCAGAAACGAGTAACAAAATCATTTATTTTGTTCTTCTAAAGCAAAAACAAATTGATGAAATCCTTTTATTTTATTTTTGTCCAGTCCGGTCCCCCATAGTCTGCTCTACACAAGCTCTCTCTACACGGTGAAAACTTGAAATCTATCACCCGTTTTAGGCACTCGTCAACATGGGAACACAATATGTCGCACAAAACACGTCTCGCCACCCAGTAATTCGGTCTACCCACGAGAAATAGATACAAGCGATTAACGTAGTTGGCAATTTTGTTTCGTTTTCTCGTTGGCTCAATATGATACAACCAGACACCAGATCATTTGTACTTCAAATATTGTTTATATGAGCCACCGCAACTCGCCATTGTAAATATGTTTCGTATGTTGAGTACCTGTATTTCCATTTCCCACCCTCGCAAACGTGCCTCTGCCTCTAGTGACTGTACATCGAAAATTTTCGGACCGCTCCATCGTTTTGCAACGGGCTGCAAATGGTCAGGCACCCTAGTAACCCTACCAAACGGCTTGCGGCAGATTGGTCATGCGAAGGGGGTCCCAATCTGGAAGGCGAGGCGGGAAGACCGAAGGGGTAGTAGCCATTCGGAACTCGGCGAACCGTAGACGACGATTGTCGGCTTCATCGAGGACAGTGTGTTGCAACTGCCATGCGCTCTCGTTCCGCCGAGAGTGCATGTCGGTTGCCACATGTTGTCACCCCGCTCTCTCGCTCTTTATCTCCTTGTCGACTCCCTTGCACTCTCCAGGCTCTCTCACGCCCACATGGATCCGATGACGGTTCAACGGTGTGCCATCCCGACGAGACGACGACGTCGTCGTCGTTAACCCCGCGGGCTGCCACCATCCTCGTCTCCAACTCCCCATCCCTGTTCTCCCCCGTCCTCTCGTCCCAGCGCGATGACGATGACGACTCGACTCGACGACATCGTTGTCCATACCCCCACTGTCCTCATCCCCAAATCCCCATCCCCATCCCCATCCCTGTCCCCATCCCTGTCCCCTTGCCCCAGCGTGCAGAAGCGATCACACAACGTGCGCGATTGTGCGCGTTGTGCAGTCGCTCCTGCACGCCGCCCCCGTTTCTATTCACCCATCCACCCCCGTCCCCTCCGAGTCGCTCGTAGTCGTAGACGACGACCTCACCCGGCCCACCAGCATCCTTGTCACCGTCTGCGTTCTCCCTCCCGTTCCAATCCCCCACTGACAGTGTCTCGTTGTCATCGCCCACACACCCGCCACCATCCTTGTCTCCTTACCACCAACCGCTGTTTTGTCCCTTGCAGGAACGTCTGCACAACGCACACAACTGTGCGCGTTCTGCAGTCATTCCTGCACGCAGCCCCGGCGGCCCTCAGTGTCGTCACTACTATCCATCGCATACCCGCACCCGCACCACACCCACATCCGCTGCTCTCATCAGTGTGCAGGAGCGACCACATAATGTGCACAATTGCTGGCTGCCGTCGCAGAAGAACAAAACGGCAGATGTCGTTGTGGATGTGAGTGTAACCTTGGCTTGCCCAGAGCGATTTCGTGATCGGTTCGTAGGACGAAGTCTACTTTCGAGTGAACTTTGACAAGTTCAACATCCACATACGCAACAAGGTACGTTCCCGCAACCCATGCGCCTTGATTCCAATGTTGATGAAGTAGATGTAGCTTATCGAGAGTGCTGTAGAAGAACGGTTCAACCACAGTGCTGCCATAGTTATGAGGGCCACCCTGAAAGCAACCGAGTAAACAACAGTCCGTTTCCGAGATATGCTCAGGTATGTCACCTGTACGTACACATAGAGAATCGACTTCTCATGCACTTGTAGACCCTACTTCTATTGCGGTTATTGGGATGCACATACCCGACAACGAGAATCTGTCAGAAGGACTCGCGACTACCTCCAAAAAACCATCGTCCTCCTTAATAAAAAAACTACCTTGGCCTCTTGGCCTGCGCCGACAACCCGACTCCAGTTGGTAAAGCGGCGTCCTATGTTAGCCTCGGGGACAACAAGATCAACGTCGAATTTGATACCATTAGCAAGCGGATGAGGAGACGTGTATTAGAAGCAGTGACGAGGGAACGGCATGGGGACGATGATGTGCGGATCGTCAGACTATTATTAGATGTGGGGAAGATGGACGAAAAACAAGTGAGTATTATCTTTTCGACAGAACACAAACGTTGTTGTGCCTTGGATATAGATAGCCAAAGTTGCGATGATGGCCAACAAGGATGTTCGACCATTGTTGTCCGCGCTCTCTTCCGACTTTTTGATATCAACGCAGGAGGTACCGCGAAGTGCGGACCGCAATCCGACGCGAACGTTTTATCTTTGGTGAGTCGTCTCGGCAAGCGTGATAAAGCTGTTGCTCAGTGGCTTTATTTCTGTAGGCACGTCAACTTGACAAAAACCTACTTCGCGCTCCTCGCGAGTCTTTACAAGACACTGTTCAACATTGGCATGCGTCGACAAGCGGAGCAGGAGGAGCCAAACGTCAAGGCTGTCCTGACGAAACGAGAGCGCACGGATGTCGCTCAGGATGCGAGACTGTTGACGCGCATGGAACGGGAGGTGTTGGCGGAGTGGGAGCGAAAACGGGAGATGTTGGACGTGTTGGAGATGCGGGTGGAGGAGGCGGTGTTTATTCTGAGGGATCTTGATTTGAGTGGTGGTACGGAGGATGCGTGAATGTGTAGAACACTGGCAATTTGAGGTGTTAGATGACGACCTGAGCGCGACTCGAATGCTGGAGGTTGGCCAGAGTGGGAGGGAGGGAGTGAAACGGTCCAGCTGTCAATTGTTGCCTGTAAGGATGGCGTCACTGAGCGATCTCCGTAGTTCAATATTTCAACCATCATACGTGTTCTCAAGAACGTGCCTAGAGAGCGTGCAGATGCATCTGCCCCTTTCATACCAGATCCTGTATTACCTACCGTTTCTCACTTCCGCTTCCGCGCCCTATGTCCTCTAGAACGTCGAACATGCCTCATACCAGTGGTTCCATCTTCAGGATGATCGTCGTCGTTGAAAGGAGGGTATGTGAGAATGTGCATGTGTGGAGCGCGTGTCGAGTCCTTGATGGTGTTCAAGGGTTATTGCATTTGGAGCACACAATCGGAAGGAGGTATCAACGGACGTGTGCGACATGGAAGAATTGTCTCTTGAATGCGCGAATGGAAGTTGGTCTACAATACGAAGAATCAGGTTACTATTTCAGTTCTGCGAGATAATAATCAGATAGTGAGGCCAGGAGAGCATCTGACGAAACGAAAAGAGAGAAACCGTCCTCAGGATCCTCGACTGATAGGTGGGGTATCTTGATTAGATATCACGATAGCGATGTTATGCACGCATAAAGGCGAGCGGGATATCGATGAAAGCGAGCGCCCAGGGCACAGGGCACCTGCGTGAGAGTGGATGAGCGTCCACGTGTATGCCAGGCGATAAAGGTGTGCTGTGAGTGAACGACAAAACATTCTCTTGGTACCTGACCCAGTATGTCTTCCAAGTCGCGCTCAAGGAAGAGGAATGGTGAGTAGTACGTTGGCAAGGCCATCGATGAACGGCGCTGACGAGAGCAACAGAGTCGAGTAGGGCAGACAGTCCACTTCCTTTGGATGGTGGTCAGCAGGTGGAAACATCGGTGACCAACGAAAGAGAGTTACTGACGGACACTCAGGAATCGAATGGGAAAAGATCTCCCTATGTCGCAATTGACGCAAATCCAATCAAAATCGTTGTTCAAGATGAGATATATTCGGTCGCTTTTCTTGCTGATGGGGAGCATGTCGTGAGCGGGGGATATGGAGGGAAGATTCGACAATGGCGAGTGAAGGATGGAAAGAAGGTGGGGAAGCCAATGGACGCTGGAAGTGATATTCGGGGCCTCGCAGTCACACAAGATGGCAGGTGGATCGTGTGTGGGACGGATAGTGGTCAAGTGATCGTCTGGGATTCGACGAACCACGAAAAGGTGGTCAAGTTCAAGGCACACAACGATTGGGTGCGTGCGGTGGACGTTTCAGCAGATGGCACAAAAATCGCGACAGGATCGGATGACAAGACGTTCAGTGTTTGGTCGTTTCCCGCTGGCGAGAGACTTCTCGGCCCATTCAAACACAACGACTGTTTGCTTGCAGTCAAGTTCTCTCCCGACTGACGACACATCGCTATTGCCACGTGGTATCACTCTGTTCGCATCTACGACGGCAGCAACGTCCTCGTAAACTTTCCAATTCGAGTCAACTTGATCTTGTCCTATAACGGATGCCTCGCCTGGGCGAGCGACTCCAACCGCCTCTTTGCCTTGTCCAAAGACGGTGACATCTACTGCGTGTCCACCAAGAAGACGCTCGCAAAATGGCACATCCACAGCGACAAGAATCCAAGCTGTATCGCACTGGCATGCAACGACACAATCATCGCAGCCTCCGCTAATTCATCGCTCTCACTCTGGGACACTACGACACATCAACAAATCGGGACCGTCATCCACCATTCCCACTTCATCCGGTCCATGGCCATCTCGCAGCTAAGCTGCGCCATTGCGACCGCTGGAGACAACAACATCACGCTGCGTAATTTCTATGATGTCCTTCCCTCACCCTACCGCAACAATGTGAGTAACGCTACACGTATAAATCCTGTCCTTATCAATTTGTCCTTGGCTGCTCAAGGTGCGCTTGGAACCAGAAATCCGTCACTTGAAAATTGAAAAACCTGATATTGACGACATGCATATGGTTCTCCGTGCTGGTAATGCCCGTCAAAGTGTGCTTATTATCTGAATGACTCCGCTGTGCTGATATTCATTTCCACCAGAGGACGATGTAGCAAATCTCAAGAAAACTGTTCAACAACTCCGTGACCAGCTTGCCATATCCAATCAGGAAAAGGAAACCCTCAAAGAAAGTTCAAGTACGTTCTCTCCGCCATCAACACAACGTCTGATCCATTAGACCTCAAAATAGACCATTTCCGCGAAACAGTTCGGGAACTCGACCGCATGCTTGCCACCTCCCAACAGGAAGTCGATCAATTGACCAAGACGACCAGGTCACTACAAGCTGATCTTGACACGCAGCAAGCGAGCTTAGGTGTGTTTGTTATCATCCCAACGTACGCCTTTCCCTGACCCGCTTTCTGTGCCCATGGCACAAAAATAGCTGACCGCGACCGAGACGTCCAAGAGCTACGTGATGCGCTTCGTGCCCATGAGAAGAAGCACGAGTGTGAAATATTGTATGCCCAGGGTCACATATATGATGCTGCACAGCGTCTCCTCGAGATTGCGAGCACAATGACAGAGAATCTGAAGCAAAACAAATTAATCGTCGACTGGTTCAAAGGTCAGTTTCTCCAACACACCGTAGGAGCATATATTCAATTCCTACCATCAGAATTCACGGACAAATGTTTGTCGGAGCTTCGGACAATGGGAGATGAGGCATCGGGTGCCAGGAAACACGACGAGGCACTGTCAGCCTACTCCACTATATTATTGCTCACTTCCTCGCCTGCTGAAGGTGTACTCACGGGATGGGCGAGAATGGCACTCATTCGTTACTCAACAAATGAGGCATTGTGGGCCGCAGACAAGGTATAGTTCATGTGGCTGTTTAGAACAGCTTGTTGACTCGTTCCGTTCAGCTCAAAGTTACAAAATTTCATGCTTACCGCGATCTGTGAGGTTCTCAAAGACGACGATCGTGTAACGGAGGCGATTGAATGCTTCCAAAACATGAACGGCGAGCTATCGCAGGAGACGATTGGTCCGGATGAACGATCGCAATGGGAACTGAGTGAGTACCTGTTACGACAACGCTGAGACTTGGCTGAAAGCCTCCCAAGATTTTCGACGACGCTATATCGAGAAGCTGGAAAAGGGGGGCGATGAAGCGAAGGACGCAAAGAACCACCACGCGGCAATCGGATCCTACTCAAGTGCACTCTCACTTGACCCGGAAAATATCAACGACATCATAGTCAAATGCTGCAAGGCGCGACTAGGGTATTTGGAGGACGAACTAAGCACTGCTACTATGGTATGGATTAACTCACGCGTCCTTTCAAGTTGATGGCATTGACGATACGACCAGGATATTGAACGCAGCCCATCATCCTACAGAGGATACAAAAGGAAACATGCTGTATTACATAGCATGGGGCGCTACGAGGAGGCATTCGATACATTCGAGATGATGATGTCGAGCATGGAGAAATCACCTGACCCACAAATTCGGGGTGAGCCTGTCTTATTCATGTTTCCCGGATGACATGTGTTGATCTTGTATTGATGATAGACCTCCGGAGAGGATACCTCGATACCACTCCACTGATCCGAAAAGTCGTCGAACAGACAACCCGTCTCATTCCCAATGTTCTCGTCGACACTATCACTGGTCGTCTCTATGACAAGACAATGCACCAGGCAGCTTTTGAGGAGTGCTCCATGTTCAATCAGTTGCGGTCTTCCATGGTCATCCGCGATCGGCTCGACCATGCGCGCATCCAGGGGAAGGTGGAGAAGTTCTATGAATATGTGATGTTCTCACACAGGTGGCAGCCACCCGAGCCATCATTTCAAACGGTCGAGAATACCCTAATCTATGGACTTCCTGCATCCCCTGCGAACGACAAACTGATCAACTTTTGCAACCTCGTGCAGTCTCGGAGCTACCGGTGGGCATGGAGTGATACGTGCTGTGTCAACCAGAGCGACAAGGGAGTTCAGCAAGAATCGGTTGTCGCCATGTTTCA
>JBBPPX010000238.1:0-42041 GCA_038092235.1 Leccinum boreale | reverse complement strand
TGTCTTAGTTGCGTAGTGCCCAAGTATCGTAAGCGGAACGATGTGGAGCAATTCGCATCGCAGTCCTGTTCAAGTTGTCGAATTTCCGTGCCATGAGGAAGTGTTGAGGAAATGGTGGACGAACCTATGAAATATCTGAAGTGCACGTGGATTTCAAGGCCTACACGCTCATCACATTCATCTATTGGATGAATATACATACTCGCCATAACCCTGCCAGTGGAAATGTTGCATACCTGTGAGACCTGATCTTGAGAGTCTCCAATTTACATCTAAACATGGTGCTTTACCAAATTGCGTAATTTGCATTATCAATGGAAGATGGTCCTTGAAGCTTGATCAAGGTTGCTTTACCTCGAATATGGAGGCACCACAGTACATCTGTTAGAGACCATTTTCCGGCGGTTGATGGTTAAATAAGAGGTACCATCCCTTCTTTGTCTCTTAATCGCCTACAAGTTCGAACTACTTATAACTCATTCAAGACGACGAAAATTGGATGTGGGCACTCCGGAGGAGACAAAAGCTCAAAGCAAAAATACATACCTGGCGAGGAAGTCCGAGTTTGGTTTGGCACCTCATCCTCCCGTATCACGGTCCGCATGTAAGTACTCCAGCCAAGCGGAATCTGAAATCGCAGCCTCAGAGCCTTTGAGGTCTCGACGAATTCGCGTCATCGGAGTCTCGCACGTCTGAGCCCCAGCCACAACCCCAGCCGCGCCTTGAATCAATACACCATCGCGCAATTCTCGCGTCGGTTGGTCGTGCATTCCAAAGATCAGAACCATCGACCTATACACGGGACAACTTTATCGACTCGGATTATGTGGGAGACGGTGGGACAGCCCGAGTTTCATATTCTGATCGTGACCCACTGAAATCCCTCGAGCAGACCATAGCGTCATAGTGACGATAGTGGAGACCGACTGCAACACTGGTAAGTATGTCTGATGTCGTACGTACGTGGGTTCGGAACATCCTTGCCAACATGCCAAGCAATAGGGAACGACTTACTGGCCGCGGTAATACACAAATTCTCTTTCATTCAACTACCATCGCAGAAACGTCACGGAGACGTCTGACGCGCATAATTACACCATACATCACCGAAAAGAGAGGCCCAAGGGGGTCGCTGACCGCGACCTTTACTTGTAAACTACATACATGTTTCCCTCCACCAAGACTTTCATGTGGACAATCTCATGGGGTTACAGTGTCCCGGTGATGGCAACTTCATTGTGGTGGAAAATCAGAACGAACATACAATTTGAATGATGTGATACGAACAGCAAGGGACTCGGAGGCATTGCAGGACTCGCGTCCTGCTCTTCCAAAGCTTGCTCGTGGAGGATAGCAGAAACAAGTCCAAATTCCCACCCCAAAATCTAGGTAATTATTTTTTCAATAAAATACGAGAGGGAAGGGGGCTCGGTAGAAGCACGAGAATGATTCCGAATCCCTGAAATTGAGACATTTCGACGTACACAAGGGCAAGGAATAAACGGCGGAATCCTGACATGTTCGAGCGTCCGAATAGTGGAGTTCTGAAAGTAACTGTCAGACTATGCCACAACTAGCTATAGCGTCCTGACTCCTGAAACACATCCATGTCACAGGCGGTGGATAGTTCAATCACATCTTGCCTCTTGAAGATCCAGGCGCGTTGCCCTGAGGGGTGCATCAACACAACTCGACTAACCCGAAGTAGTACACAATTGAACCGGGTCCCGATTAATGGCGCATCAATATCAATACACCCCACATAATAGCAAACGTCATTATCCGCGTGTTCAGATCGAATTGAGCGTAGCCCTTGAAGCTTTCCTTTTGTTCCATTTTTTAGAAAATCTGATCCGGGGGCGGTATCAAAAGACGTAAGTAATAATTAATCTGAGGTGATGGCGTGAGGCATGCAACAAACTTACATATCCCTATTGAGAACACCATCTGACCGATGCAACCGTTGGCGGAAGAAATACGTTATCACGAGCACTTTGGAACAGGTGTAGTGGTTTGTTTGCTTTACTGGGACGTATAAATATGGGGCCCTGTGCCATAGCACATCCAACAGTTCCACATCTCTCTTCTCACATCTAAATCAAACTATTTGCAATGGCGATAAGCATGCTGAGAGTGGAGCGTAACCTCGATAACACCTTTTTTTTTAGTTTTGGAGCCAATCTCCCGAGCAAGCCTGGGCCGACGCGGCCGCTGACATTCTGAGCGAGCAAGCCGCGGAGGAGCTCATCCAGGCGATTATTCCTCGTGTAAGCTTCTCCTTCTATTTTACCTTTGCTTGGTTGACAAGCTGCTTTCGCAGTGGCCCATGGGCTTGACATGGGGGTATGATGCTTCCGTGATTGTGGCTGAGCAGGCTTTAGAATGAATCGAGATTAACACCAACAAATTGTGGTGTATTCGTATCCAGAGTTTGTTGCCCATGTAATGGTGTATATCGATTGTGAAATCTGCCCGAGTATCGCAAGCGGAACGATGTGGAGCAATTCTCATCGCACTCCTGTTCAAGTTGTCGAATCTCCATGCCGTGGAGAAGTATTGAGGAAATGGTGGACGAACTTATTAAATATCCGAAGTGGATGTGGATTTTAAGGCCTACACACTCGTCACGCTCATCAATTGGAGGAATACATACTCCCCATGACCCTGCCAGTGGAAGTGTTGCACGCAGACCTAATCTTGAGAGTCTCGAATTCAGATCTGAACATGGTACTTTACCAAATTGCGTAATTTGCACTATCACTGGAAGATGGTGACGGTCCTTGATCAAGGTCGCTTTTCCTCAAATATGGAGGTACCATAGTATATCTGTCAGATTTTCAGAAGTAGACAACCAGCCTTTTCTCCTCCTTGCACTCATACTTGAGATCCATCTGCTAGCGCGACCCACGGACAGTCTCGGCGACTCTGGATGCAGCAGGTCCACCCGATCCGCTCCAGTTAGTTCAGCACGCGCGGTCTAGCAGCGCCCTGACGGCGTCCATATCTGGGGACGATCATGTCGAGCAGGGGTCCCCGAGAAGGAGACTCCATTTGTTCGTATGACACCAAGCAATCGACGTACTGTAGCTCGCGTGCGTGAGGCACTCGACGAGCAACAACTTTTTCCGGAGCGCATATCCGACCATGCGTTTCACGTTGTCCAGCTGCATCGACATCTTATCGGTGCACTTGACGCGGGGACAGCGCCCTCGCAACGCAATCCGGCAGGTTCGAGTCCTAGACCAAATAATTCAGCGCACGACGCGCCAAGCTCGAACCCGCCGTGGAGGTACGCAGCGCCGATGAGAGACTCGACGACATGTGCGAAAATCTTCGTAGACAGTCCCTCGACCGACCTCTTTGCCACCTCCAACTACGGGCTCATCATTGGTTTCCTCCAGAGTATTCTCCGGCGTATCAACAGACACCTCAGGTGCGAAAAGGTGCAAGGGTTTGGATCGCCTTGGCGCGAAACGTGAATGGATCATCCATCGGAAGATGGAACGTCAAATAGCTTCTTTCGCAAGGAGAGAGTTTGCTGCTGCATGATCTTGGGGCCTGGTTAAGTATCCCTCGTGCCATAGTAAATAGGTAGCCATCAGGTTCACAGCGACGATAACTTTCAGCACAGCGTCCCGGAGTGACTCGAGGGGTTCGTAAATAATTAGATCCTCAGCGACGGCGGCCGTGGTTGGAAAACTTCTTGCTGACTAATACCTCAGAACCTCACTCTACCTGCACTGCCACACCGTGCTCTTCACACCGGAGCAATCACGTACATATGCCAAGTCGAGGCGGAAACCACTCCATGCGCGCGCCATAGAGACACAACAACAACCTCCGGGTACTCTCTTGTGTAGTAAGTCTTCTTTGGACAAGCGAACTAATTTCCCCGGGCCCAGCTGGACTGGTACAAGAATGGCAGCTGGACCACATCAAGCGTCGGAATCTCGACGCGCGTCAAGAAGCGTCAGCGCAGGAAGACCTTCGACAACGATATCCGTCGACCACTAATCCCCATCGTTGCTCGACAGGAGCTGAGCTGGCTGGTCACAGAAGTCAGCCCGTCACGCTTATCGATGTCCTTCAGCATCTCCTCAACATGCTCTTCCAACTTTGGCTCGATCCCACTCGGAAAGGGTAACAAATGATCGGTTTGAACGGTGGAAATATCATGGACACTTCCAACTGCTAGCTAGTAGGAAGAACATGTATATGGCAATAGACATGACAAGGTCAAGCTACATAGTACTTGACTTTCCTGCAGGCGTCGCTTTAAATTGCACTAGAGTCCATCTGCTTAGGAAAGGTCTGGCACGATTGGACGCAAGCTAGGTGGTCTTTCCAAGTAAGCAGCATTCTTCATCAAATAGTTATAGTCACTGCCGTCCCCCTGAAAAGAAGACGAGACGAGATTAGAATGAATGAATGAACGAGACGATCGACACAATTGACTGACGATCATCGAAACCGGGAACCCGAGCTCAAATGGGACGACGCTCTCCAAATACGCAATCTGCTCCGATGAGAGCACAATCTCGAGCGCTTTCAAATTCGCCTGCACGTGTTCCACCTTGCGGCCACCCACGATGGGAAATACGTAGGGCGCTTTCTGCATGACGTATGCGATCGCCACCGCCGTGATGTGCTCGGCGCCGACTTCCTTGGCTACCTTTTCCAGCGCTGCGCTGGCGGCTATTTCTTTCTCGTTGCGCTTCCAGTCGGGGTTTGAGAACGAACGACCATTCTCGCCCGTTTGTTCGCGCCGTAATTCTTCTTCGTCCGTGCGGAACCTGCCTCGTCCCAGGACACCCCATGGAGCCAAGGCCATCCCTGTCGACACACGATGAGCTTGTTGTTATAATGAGCTTTGCTACATACCATGGGCCTTGCACATTGGGATGACCTCTCGCTCGAAAGAACGTTCCATGATGTTCCAGAGACCTTGAAAGATTACGAACGGCGTCTTGCCGTGATCGCGAGCGTATTGGTTCGCTTGAGAAACCACCCACGCCGGCGTATCAGAGATGCCCTACAAGAACGCAAAATCATTCAACAAACTATTGTCACGACGATCTTGAATGCTTACCAGATAAAGCACTTTTCCTTGTTGAACGAGGACGTGGAGGCTGCTCATCACTTCCTCGATGGATGTCTCCCAATCCTACCAATGGACGTAGAGAATATCAATGTACGTAGTCCTCAGTTCCTTCAAGCTGGCTTCCACGCTGAGGTGCATCGATTTGATGTTATTTCCCGTATACATAGCTTTTTGCTTGATCCCCGTCTCTCCACGCATGTAATTCGTGCTGTACTATGAACTCTTGATCAGCACGCCGCAAGTAACATAAAATCGGACGAGCACGAACCTTGGTTGCAATGACGAGCTGGTCCCGAATTCCACGCTGTTCGGCCCATTCCCCGATAAATTCTTCCGATGTCTGGTCTTGGCTACAAAAGATGACGCGGTCAGAGAACAAACGAACAAATCGAGCGATTCCCCCGAGGCGAACTCGCTATGCGTTGGCCGTGTCGATAAAATTGCCGCCGGCTTCGTAGAAGGCGTCGAGCAGCTTGAAGGAAGATGACTTATCCATGCTCCCCAAGCCGAATGGCTCCCACTTGTCCCCGATGTTCATGCCGCCGAGCTGGAGTGGCGAGACGTGAATGGAGGCATTGGACGAGAGCGTGCGGTATCGCGCGAGACGGGACGTGGGTTTGGGAACTGGGAAACAAATGCGAGCTCGAGTGCTGGTGACTCCGAAAACAAATACACTACGATATGTACATGGCGATCTGAAGGTCTATTCTAACATAATTCATACGCAGAAGGATAAAATCATTCTGAAGCGTACCGGGTCCAGAAGTGAAGTCCATCGTGTTCGAAATCAATGCTCCTCTCTGAACAACTTATTGTACGCAGTGCATCCAATGCAGCTAATTCCGCAACTTCTTAAAAGGGCGTTCCAAATCATAATCTGCTGCACCCCCCCTGCGTGCTGCGACATGAGAATCAAAATTAGATGGTACTAGCGTCATTGAGAAAAGCCACGTGCTGGACAACGAAAGTCAACTTACCCGTGGAATGCAAGAACGACTGAGCTGCCGGAGAAGGCGATCCATTTCCCAGAGCACTGTATAAGGCGGAAAAACGAAATGAAAACTGATGCACAATGTCAAACCGTCAAAGTACTCACGTTTCTGAGACAACATGATCCGATCTTGGAGTGATCCATATGTGTTAGCATGACTGCCAGCCACAGGAACATAACCCAAACCACTACATACCTGTCAGTGATCACAGCGAAACCTAGAGTTGGTGTTCTGCTCGGAGCCGACGAAGACTCGTCCACGACGGGGTCAGTGTTCCAAGAGTTGAACTCCGCCCAATCGTAAAGAGAACGGGACAATGGACAACTACTCAAAAACTGTTTGATCGTGGAGATTATCGTCCCTGTGGTAGGTCTCTCCGCTTCCGGTGACCAGCAATATTGAATGAAATCCCAATGCGAGTCATCTATCGCCCGAGACGCCGGTCGCCCAGGTCTTTGGCCCTTTATTAACCGTACAACGACAGCGGGGTCTTCCCGAACTTCCGACCACGGTTGTTTACCGGACAATACCTGCAAATATGAGACCAGGACTTGCTTTTGTGCCGAATGAACTCGCCTGGAGGGCAATACAGCCAAAGGAGTATATATCGCTCCTAGTGGTGCAGGTGAACGACTCCTCCGGGTCGACCTGCTCGGGCGCAATCCACCGCAAGGCTCCTGGACTTTGTAGTGGATCTCTGGAGATAACTCAGTGCTTCGGGAATATTCCCGATTAGGGAAGAATATCCAAAATCAACTAGACGTGGCTTATACTCTGCGTCTATAAGCACGTTGTTCTGTCCTCTGTTTGAGAATCAGAATGACACCGATGCTTTTGTGACTCACGCTGTTGAGGTCACCATGCACGACGTCAGAAGAATGCACTATGGTGTGTTATTTGACAAATGTTTGAAGATGGTAGTAGAGACCCACGATAGTTCAGACCACTGGAAATATCCAGGAGCTAAATTACAGAGTTAGACGACGCAGAAATGACCATAAGTAAACACACGAATCGGAGTCGCTGTACCTCATCAAGACGGTCATCATACTTTGTCAAGAATTCGTGAAGAGATCCGTTGGGCATCCACAGTGACACTAAGGACATGGAGTCCAACAACCCGAATCCATATGCAATACCGAGGAAGGGAACGACGTTGATATGGTTTAGTCTCTTCCAAATGCCGAGTTCTCTCCGGAGCATCTGCAAGGCTATTCAGACCGCGTTCTCGCTCACTACATGCATAGCCTATACCTTGAGTAATCTATCGTCTTTGAGTGATCTATTGTCTCCTTTCATCATATACTTGAATCGCAAAGCCTTCACTGCAGCCTGAAAAAATGATCAATTACGGTCAACCAGGAGTGAAACGACATGCTAAACCTGTCTTCGCGTGAATCCATCATGTAGCCAACATTTGTACACGTCGCCGAAGCCCCCTCCGGCTGAATATTGATTTTCGATTCTAACTAGATGTTTTGTGAGGTCTGGTGGCGGGGGAACTTGGGTGCTAATAAAGTCGATTCGAGCCGAGCAGACATGTCAGACGATCACGCCAGTGTAATGAGTAGACATACTGTAGGCATGATGATTGGGAACGTCGTGGCGGTACTGGGGATGTATTGAAATCTGAATGAGGTACCAATTGCATGTTGACTCCCGCAGCCATCTGAAGGGAAATATAAGGGACTCGATGAATGTCCTTGTTGGAAAGTACACACAACTAACGATGGCTGAGAATTCTTTTGTCTTTTTGTGGACCGACGGGGTGCAAGAGAGAGCTATGAAAATGTCAGTTGGGATGGTGCAGACCATACAGTTCGCCTTGCCTGGATCTGTGGGTAAACAATGAAACCGAGTACCAACGCATATATGGTGGGTGATTACCGTATTCTCCACGGAATTCAACCAAGATACGCGCCATGCATATATATTTCCATTCCTCCCTGCTGATACGAGTTCTTCAGAAGTGGAGAAAAAAACCCAGTGCACGCGTTCAGAATGATTGAGAGGTTGTCCAACAGAATCTCCAGAAGTTGCATCCCAGAACCGAACAGTGCGATCACTAGATGCGCTCGCAAGAATCGATCCATCAGGGGAAAGGGAGAGAGAGTTGATAGAGTTGGTATGACCTGTCCACTGTCTGATTTGCTGTCCTGTTTCGGAGTCCCAAACGCGGATGGTTGTGTCCCAGCCTGCAGAGAAGAGCCTACTGCCATCGCGTGACCACAGAACGCACTCGAGCACATTCGTCTGGCCTCTCAGCGGACCAAGCGGTGGACGACCATTGTTGACATCAAAAACGTAGATGTCCTTGCCAATGCCATATGCGAGTTTGTCGATATCGGGAGAGTAGCACATGCTCCATGGCACAGCGTCCTCGGTGAGTTCGATGAGGGTGACCAGATTCCCATTCGGGCCCATGACATAAATCCTGATGTCATGGTAACTACCGACTGCAACGAGGCAATCGTCTGGCGATATTGCAAGGGAAATGATATCACCGGCACAATTCCATTCTTCGACAAGTGCGTGCGATTCGGCGTCCCATACTTTGATCCAATCCTTGGAAGCGCTGACAATCTTTGTGCCATCCCCAGTCACAGCAAGCGCCCAAAATTCACCGAGGTCTTCATGCCCCATCGCTATTCCTACTTGCCCTCCACTTTCCAAATCCCAAACCTTTGCAATTCCATCGCCATCGCCAGTTACAACCCATAGTCCGTCTGGATGACACGCGACGGGGAAGTTAACATCGTCTTCATTCACCCAGGCTCGAATGATCCTATGCGGCCGGCAACTACTGCCAGCATGCGGTTCTGATGTGATTCTCGACATGCGTGCAGGTAAAGCCCTGTGGTGGAGGATGGGATTTCGTGCCAGGGAGTTAGTGAGGATGATGGTGAAGCGAGAGAAAAAAGCACTTGATTACTTATACTTGAGCCACTACAGCATTGTTGCCACGAGGCAAAGGCAGTGCATGGTCGACTTCGCACCCTGTTGGTTCCGCCGTACGAAGTCGTCGCGGGACATGGACACGGACATGGATGTCGGGATCGTCATTCTCATTCTCATCGCCATCGACAACGAAATCATCATCGTGATCTGGGTCAGTGCCCCCATGGTTCAATCGCGCTTGCCATCACTCAAGGTCAAGGTCAAGACTCGGTCGTCTTCGTCTTCGCCCGACGTGGTAGTTGTCGATCTGGAGCGGGGATGGACGGGAACGAGATATGGAACGGGATTTAGAGAGGGATAGGTGTGGGGACAGGGACGATGGATCCACGGGGTTCAACGGGTCGACGGTCGTGCTTAAGCAGAATCGCCGGTTGAACTGTGCTGGGGACATCGACCTCGGCGAGGTGGTGGCTGCCTGCGTCGCCGGTTCCGTTCCCGCGGTAACATCGTCACGTCTCTACCTTTACCCCCAGATCTGGACCCACTTCGCGTCGACGAGGAGGCGGGAGAGGAGTGGCGTGAGCAGCTTGGTGGCGATCGCCTCAGGCTATCGGTGGGTACTTTGATCGATCTTTTATTTTGGTTGATGCTGACGTCGGGTCTTACCCCTAGTTCTCCGTCTTACACTCGCACACTGTTTCACCTTGCGCTATTTGGGGTCTCTGTTTCTCGCCTCTCGTCTTGCAGAGATCAGGCGGTCGAAAGTGTGGCTGCGGCAGCTGTGACCAGCATGTAAGTTGTTCCTGAACCCTTTGAGGGGGTCCAGGTTTAGCATGGATGCGGCGTGGGTAGGTTGCGACATTGACTCTGCCTACTAGCACGATCAATGCTTTCCACCTGTCCAGCTAAACCACCTTTGGAATGAGTTGGCTCCGGGTAAGCTTTCGTATGTCGGGAGATCGTGACACTGGAACTAGGCTAAGCTTAACTCTCAATAGAACCCAGACCACGGCGGGAGTCGAACTGAGTCAACTCGATCGTGCTAATCCCTCCCTGTCTCGAAAGACGTACCTTGATGGCGGACGTAGTAACAAACACCTGTTCCTGTTTCACTTTTGTTCGCAGAGCGACCCAATTCCGAGTCACTCCTCCTTCCAACCGACACCGCGGCGCCGAATTTAGACGTACATCGGTGGCCGGAGAGAGTCGAGTCAGAGTCAGAGAGGATGAGAAATGGCGATTTGCCAATCGATCAACGTTCAACCTTGAAGCTTGAGTGTGCAAATCTATGACCAACCTGCGTCTCGCTGACTATTCGAAGGTGTCACTAAGTGTTGGAAAGACCAGAGTGCAGAGCCAGCTTAGTCAAGTGTTATGTGATAAGCGTCAGATTAGGTTGAATCGGTCTTGTAACATTCGACGGACCATAATGTGAACACGAAGCTCGACGTCTTCATCACGATTGTTGCAGTGAGTAGACGACCAAGAACAACAAGTGTCACCACCACCACGCACGATATCATCAACCAATAATCGTATCGTAGACTAGTTAAATAAATAAATAAAGTTATTCGGACGTCCATCTGGATCCATACAGACAAAGGAAAGCACGCTGGCATCACTCCTACCACTTGCACAGAAAGCCACAAACCAAACGTGCTGCACGATGCAACCATCAATCGGATCGCCACATTCGTACAGCCAGAGCGAGAGACGGAAATACCATAATATATCACACCCCAACGCCGACACGGTGGCCAACGATTCCGCCCCCATTGCCCACCCCAGTTCCCGAACCAGTCCGTGCTACACCTGCACCGCTGGCAGCAGCGCGTACTCGTTTGAGTGCAGCCAGCTCCGTCAATAATCGAGCCCGCTCTGTCAAGAGCGTATTCGTCGTCGTCGTCGATCCGGGGAGTGGAATCGGCGGTGGTGATTTGCCTTTGGCGCTCGACAACGGGGGCATCGTTGTAGGCGCAGGTGATCCGCTCCCCCTCTTGTTACTCGTTACCGCCCCCGCCGCCATTGCAGATGATTGTGCAAGCGACACGCTCGACGCAGATATTCCCGAACATGCTTTCGTCCCAGAAGAACCCGTTCTGGTGCGGTGGCTGCTAGGCGTTGAAAAGGAAGGCGGGGAGGGTGTGTAAGATGGAGAGCGGTGGGAGATGGGACGTGCTGCCGCCTTCCCCGAGCTTCCCCCACTTTTACGCACGTCAACGCCAACGTGTGCTTCGCTCTCAAGTTCTTGGTGGGTCCCTGTTTGGAACTGGAGCCGACGCGGCGGACGAGGTTTCGCAGGAGTACTCGTATTGCTGGGTCTCGAGAATGAGATGTCAAATGGCGGATCCGAGTGGGTGGGGGGTGACGGTGGTGACGGTGGAGGACTTGGAGGTAAACGCCTGGCTAAGTGTTTTGGTGAGGGGATGAACAAAGGTGGTGACGGTGACGGTGATCGGGAGGGCGATGGAGATGCATGACGCGGCGTGTAAAATTTGCCTAGACGCTCTAACCGTGAAGGGGGGGACACGTTTGCTCCCAAACGCGATGTAGTTGACTTGGAGGTCTCGTCCGCCTGGACGTGTTTGAACGAATGCGATTGGAAAGGTGGTCCCGAAGTCGGGAACGCGCGCGTCCGAGTGCGAGAGGCAAGAAAGGAGCTGAGTTCGGTGGCGGCATCGACAGGGTCAATCCATCCGGTGAGACGGACGCGTCTGGGGGTCGGTGTGGGGGGTGCATAGAGGTCGTCGTTGTCCTGCTCGTCTAAATCGTCATATTCATCTCTTGAGGGGACGTCGGCCTCTTCTTCAGAATCGGGTTCGCGAGACACAGAGTGACCAAAAGAGGAGGAAGGTCCTGCCAGAGCGCGAATATACGAAGGGTCCTCCAGTTCGTGTATACATTGCGGGTGGAACGAAGGCGGCTGATCGTCATCCTCCTCTGCATCCAGCATCATGCGAGCGGGATTGTACATCTCTAACGTATCCTGCGATGCCCCGTCGAAATGATCAAGGTCATCGTGGGTGTTGGACACACTGGTGCGAGAAGAGATGCTTCGAGCTCGGATGGAGAGGTCGGTGTGAGTTGTAGCAGACACAGAGATAGACGGTTCGGGAGAGTGGACGAGGGGATGGCGGGGGATGTCGCTGATGTGTGAAAAGGTAGAAAAATCGGCATCAACGCTTGCTTCGCCGATGGATGGGGAGGGAGCTTGAGGTGACCGCGATTTTTGAGCGGAAGAAGGCCGGAGAAGGAGTGAGGTGGAAAGTTCGACCGTATCACCTTCGCCCTCGCCCTCTTCGGTGCCATATGAGTGGTGGTTCGAGTACAACGAGCGCGGACGCGACGACATGCGCGAGGAGCGTATATGAGGCAAGATCCCCCTTCGACGAGCGAGCCAGCAAAGCAGTTCGCCGACGAAGATGGTCTCTTCCCAACCGCCATCTGCGAGTTGTTCAGGGTCGACCTGGCCTAGACCAATCTCATCTATCCACCCGTCGACACTGACGCCCCCCGCCGCGCTCAGCGCTGAGTCGTTTGCGTTGGAAGCTACGGCTGAGAAGTCCCCATCTGCGTCGGCGGCTGCAGTACCACCACGAAGAACGTCACATTCGAGAACACCCAGGAGAACGAGCATGGCCCGAGATTTAGCATCTCGTGTGCGGGATTGGCGGACGGAGTTGGGAATGGGGAGACGGGCGTTGATTATGGATTCGAAGATGGCCAGGAGGAGGGAAGGAGTGAGATCAGTGGGGTCATCAAGAGCGAAGGGAAGGGAAAGGGCGGCGAGGAGGGCGTTTAGAGAAGGGATGAGCGTCGGGTGAAGCGGGCGGGGAGACAGCGTCGACATCGTGCGACGCGACGTGAAAAGCAGCGTCGTCGTCGTCGGTGCAATAACACTCTTATTATTACGTAACGTAATCACAGGTTATACTCGACAACATTAATGGCGACATTCGAGTATGTTGAGATCCCCACCGACGCCGTTCGACTCAAGAAAAAATCGCGCGAATCAGCGACAAAAATCATAACTTCGTTGCCCGACTCAACGCCGACGTCGTCCACTCCATGTCGCACCCCCGCCGATCCGCTCTCCCCTACAAAATCTGCCTTTGCGCTCGTTCCGCAAATGCTCCTCTCTGCATCTATCGGGCAATCCTCGCTTCCACCCACAGCAAGTATCATTGCTTCCGCCATCGCTCCTTCAAATCCACGCTCACACTCAGAGTCCCTCCTGAGCACACGAGACCCCCTCTCCGTCCCAATAATGAGCTCCAACTTTCGTCGTTTCATATCCAGAGTCGGCCCCGTGTTCTGGCTTCAGGACCGTGTTGAGGAAATAATACTCTGGAAAAAGGGCTGGAAACGCACCACAGTCTGGCTCGCTGCCTATGGATTCCTTTGTGCGTCCTTTCCATCCACTGCTCCGTCCGGTTATTCACGTCGTATATAGGTTACTTCCCGAGAATGGCGCTATTGATTCCTCATATAGTATTGCTCGGCGTCATGCTTGGTTATTACCCCGAACCCGGTGCTGAGCCAATTCCGATCAATGTTGGTGAGACGACGGCTGATTGGCAGGCCAACATACAAGCCATCCAAAATCTGATGGGTGCCTTGTGAGTCCATTCTTCGAGTGACTACTTACAGAAAACTGCATGTACTTTAGTTCGGACGCGTACGATGCCATCGTCCCTCTTCTCCCTTTGCTAGTGGCACCACCGTCCTCTAGTCCTTCCCCTCCTCGCTCCCGCTCCAAATCCTCATCTCTCGTGTCCACTTCTCCCCCGACACAATTCAGGGAACCCGCCTCGCGTCTTACGACCAAGCCTTCTCGGCGCCCCTCCGATCCCCCCAGCAATTCCGCCTCGCAGCCGGCCCTCCAACCACATCACCCCATCCTTATCGTAACCCTCATCTCTTTTCTTGTCCTCCTTCCGATCCTCATGACCGACCTACTCCCTCTCCGCCTTATATTCTTCCTAGCTGGTGCAGGAAGTGTGGTTGCTCTCCATCCCAGCATCAAGGGTTCGCTGTCCGGGGTAGTATTGACTGCCTTGTCCGGCTCGGGACCGGGTCTCTCTTTCCAACTCTCCTTGAACATCCCTTGCCTGCCTCATCCCCTCTCCCTACTCCCCAGCGCAGCATGTCGCATCTTTCGCATCTCTTCCTCTCCTGCTCCCCTGCTACATTCGCGTATACGTACGTTCACTCTGACAATCGCCCCACGCGATATCTACCTTTTTATCCGTCGACTCGTCGACGACGATAAGCTTGATGACACGGTCTGGAACGCTCCGATCGCTCATGTCGAGCTTTGGGAGAACGAGCGGTGGGTTCCAGACGCACCTGAAAGCAAGCGGCGCAAAGCTGCGCTCTCGTTTGTACGCGAGGGCGAAGATAACATGGACGATGCAGCGTCCACGACATCGGCTGCGACGACGGCGACCGTGACAGGGCTCGGAGATGGCGGAAACGCGGCTACGGCGGGAGGGACGTGGTCCAAGGCCAATCTGAAGCAAAACGAAAGGATCGGGTGGACGAGAGGAAGAGACGGGTGGTCGGGTGTCGGCGGGGAAGTCAGGTGCGTTCAATTTCTTCGTGCTGTGTATTATCTCCCAGTTCCCTTCTCGCGTTCGTCGTGCACCGAGATACTCACATCCATTTGCACAGCAGCAACCTCACGTTCTCGCTTTCCCCTGGATGGGATTTTGTGGAGACGGAAGGTTGGCGACCCGATCTGAATGCTGCATGGGCCGTGGAAGACGCTACTCCTTCCACGAGCGTTTGCGTAGGTGCGGATGAAGGTACGTATCTTGACGCTCTCTCTGCGTCCGCTCCTTGCTAACTCTCCGCTCCGTCCGTTTTGACCCAACCGAACCTCGTTCGTCGATCGACCTACTACTTAGACGGTTGGACGTACACTACCGACACGTGGACACATCCTCGGCCGGATGTGCGGCCGAGCGATGGATGGGTGACTCGTCGACGGCGGTGGGTAAGGCGGGTATATTTCAACGGCGTGGAGCAGTGACGTTTTATCGTCGCCCATCTTATCTGTTGCTGATGCATTTGTACGGTACTGGTTTTAGAAGCTTAATCGCACATCCCTTGTTAGTGTGCTTCACCTACTCTTAACTTTGACGCATGCTATAGGGATCCTCAGCTCGAGCACAGACAGGGCACCATTGCATTGTGCAGAGGTTGTCATTCAACTCCAGGGTATGTACATATATATTCTTTTGATTTCGCAGTATGCGTTGCCTTTGGGCTCAGTCTCGTTTCTGCCCTTCGATATCTTGGGGCCTTACTCCTACTCGCGTCAACATCCGATATACAATTTCCGACATTGCCGGATGTTACACCTCTGCTGTTTGAGCAACTGTGAAAGAGGCAGAATGATCATTTATATGACACAAAAAGAAAGAAAAGACAGTCTCAGAGTAGAAAGTAATGTGAAAGCTACTTCCAACATGTGACCCAAGACTCTCTGTAGGGGAAGTTGGTAAAATCACGTTTGAAGGTTGGTTGAAACGCGAGGTGACAACGTGTCGGGGTTGTGGTTTTATCCGAGCTGGCATCTATCGCCCACACCCTGATCCCTTTGGCTTGGCCCCGAAACCACGAACTCCATGACCTCCCGCCTCTCAACGTTCAGAGCGAACCCATGTCGCGTGGACAACCAAGATGAAGACGATGGCCGAACTGGCAGCACGGCCGACGAATCAACACCTCTCCTACTTAGCGACGAGGAGCGCGCTATCTCCTCCGTACCTTCCACTGACGACCCCAGTACCAGCCCGGCACGTCGGACACCTCTCCCAAAAGCACAACTTGGCGCTCTCATCGTAGTGCGCATCGTCGACCCCATCGCCTATCAACAGATCTTCCCGTATGTCAACCAGTTCCTCGTCGATCTACGGATCTCCGAGCCAGAGCGAGTGGGTTTCTATAGTGGGATAGTTGTATGTACTTTACACTGCGTTGTGCGAGCACCGTTTCTTGCTAACACAAAATTCCCCTCGACGTGGACGGTCGATACTAGGAGAGTGCATACTCGCTGGCGCAGCTGTTTTCGGTGTATCAGTGGGGGAGGATATCAGGTCAGTGTACCAAGTTGGACTCCAGAGCTGCTTGTCATGGGGACTCGTGTAGACGTCGTCGGCCGGCGTCCAGTCGTGTTTACCGGTCTCATCGGCATCGCGGTCGCAACCTTGGCTTTTGGGTTGTCTACGACGTTCGCCGGTATAGTCGCCTCCAGATTCGTGGGTCGGTATCATTGTTTATGTCGCATTCCTTCACTACGGCCCGTGTTCACGTATGATGTTTTAATCCAGGTGGTTTGGTATCGGCAAACGTGGCCGTTATCCACTCCATCCTTGCCGAGATTACGGACGACACCAACCAAGACCTCGCAGTGCCGATCTACAGCCTTGCGTGGTCACTGGGAACTGTCATCGGGTTCATCTTCTCTTGTGGATTGAAGTATAGTAAATTGGATTGACTGACGCGGGGTGCTTGTATACTCTAGGCCGCTCATTGGTGGGACGTTCGCCAACGCTGCGACGCAGTACCCAGGGTATTTCTCCTGGTCGGTCTTTGTGGAACATCCATATCTCCCACCTTGTCTCGTTAGTGCTGCGTGTGCGATCGTGGGAGTGGTATTAGGGTATGTGCTCATCAAAGAGGTACGGGATCGAAAAAGGAATTGCCAACAGGGCGAAACATCAATTATTTACTTACCTGGTACCCACAGACACTTCCACATAAACGCAAAAATGATGCTCCCTCCGTTGGGCGCGCTCCTGCTGCCGCGGGTGCGCATACAGTCACGGATTCGAACGAGGCCGAACCTGCCAGCATGATGGCGCTCCTCTTGATACCAGCGATACGGGCGCTGACAATCTCTGGATTCGCACTCAGTTTCCTAAGCCTCGCATTCGACGTCGTTTTCACGCTGATTTGTTACACGCCCGTCGACGCAGGCGGTCTGGGACTAGATGTGAGTTTCTCTCGAGACTTGCATAGTTACTCTATGCAGGAACTGACCTAGTTTTTTTGTCTCGCTCCTTTTCACTATACAGCCATCTGTGATTGGAAACGTGTTTGCGTTTGCGGGGACGCTCGCCGTCGTCCTCCGACTTTTCGCAATGCCTTATATCCTACGGCGGTTCGACTACACCAAAACGTACAACGTGTGCATGTCCGTCTGGCCGGTTGCGTTCGGTCTGCTTCCGTGCCTTAACGCCGTCGCCCGGGTCGATACGCACATGTCTCATGGGTCGGGATCCGCCTCCGCCTTAATCTGGACGGGCCTCCTCTCGCTCCTCGCGCTGTCCAAGGTCGGCGCGATCCCACATAGCATGAGCATGCTCCTCATTAAGCGGCATGCGCCCACCCCTGGTGCGCTTGGCCGGAGTAATGGGCTCGTGCAGTTTGCGATGTGCGTCGGACGCACCGTGGGGCCCGTCATGATCAGCTGGCTGTTCACGGGCGTGAATGGGGCGGGGTGGGCTAGGCGCTGGGGTTTGGGATGGGTCTGGGCGCTGGTGATGGTTTGTGCGAGTGTTGCTGGGGCGAGGGTGACGAGGGGCCTAGGGTCTAGAGTAGAGTCTACGTCGAGTTAGTGAGCGCGATTTACGATGGTAGGTTGCTGGGGAGAGCCACTAGTTTCGAAGACGAGCTTTTGCGTGTTTGGGGAGCGAGTGACGAGGGACATCGGGTCTGGAAAAGGTTTGTGGTGCATGGTCGGGAGGTGCATTGCGAGTTATAGATCGTCTTGGTATATTGGTCGCTTGGGGACAAGTCCCCTGGGTTGGACTTAGAAAGAAAGAAAGGAATGTCACGCATCCCGCCTCCGCCCACGCGGTTCGGCGTCGGTCTCGGTCTTGCAATAGTGCAACGGCCCAGTCAGACATTCTGAGTCAGGTATGCAGGGACATACCGTGATTTTGTACTGAATCACACTTGCTAGAGAAAGAATCTGGTATACCGTCACAGGCCTAAGACGCGCACCGTAATATCGAACAGCACTTACACGCCCGCCAAGTTGCACGACGACAAATGAGAGCATAAGCACGCAGTAGACCACAGATGGTCAACAGCTTAATTAGAAGGAGTAGAAATACGATCTGATCACATAAGACAAGCCACCCGCCGTCTGAAAGCCTAAGGTAAATGGAAGAACAAGGTGACTAAACCGCCTACGACCGCCCTTTTCAGAAAGCGAAAGCAGAAGAGACGAAAATGGGAGAACAAGGAATACAAATACAGTTTTTTGGTTGGTAAGGTAGAAACGAAGGCCGACGGATTCAGAACGACCAGCGTTTAGTGTTTGCAGTCACCGCACTTGCAGGTGCAACTAGATGGATGACACACAAAGATGAGGTGGACGTGCGATGGTCTGCTGGTAGGCGAGAAGATAAGAACGTACGTAGAGTCACAGCTGCAGCTGCCGTTTCCAGAGCAGCACCCATCGTCGACAGGGATGGAAATGAACTGTAAGAAATATGCACCAGTTCAAGTCAGACAATCAACAGCGTATTGTGAGAACCAGGCAATCACTGACAGCCTGCATGATGATGTTTGCGAGTATGATAGAACGAGTTTCTGGAGTGCCGATGGACGAGAGGTGAATACGTTGCGTGCGCGCTAAGAAGGGTCCGATTCAAATACCTAGGGCTCGGAAACCTCAATTTGATGTTGTTTACGCTGCAAGCGCGACCCCTTCCCTCCAAATCAGGGTGTCCTGGAGAGTCACATCAAGTTGGCAGTTACGAAGGCAGTGGCGCATCGTTTTGCTCTCACACACACTGTGGTCGCACTCATGACATGACTCCGAATCTCATGTTTCAATCACAGCCTAGACTAAAATAGGGAGGATGACGCGAGCAATTTTTTCAAGTCTCATTGTCCGCGGCCCATGGGCCATGGCGGCGAGATCCGAGACTACTAGGAGAGAAATGTTTTAATTAAGAAAACAAAGGGCAGTAAATAAAAGCGTTGCTGTCATTCCATCGGTGATGGCGCCCAATACGTCCCTTTGGGCCATAGTCAGCAGAGTCGGATGGCATCAGTACTGATGTGATCCCATTTGCGCCAGACCGTATAATGTGATGATGTTTCACATATCACCATGCTTGTCCGACAAATATCAGGAGAACCAATACGGTCTAGAGTTCGTATGTCCGCAAAATGTTCATGCGTAGAGCTCTGAAGCCTCGTGGAACAGAGTCTGAGTTTGGATAGGAAGCGGCATCCGAACGCCGACGAGAACTGCAGGGAAGGGCAAGCCCCGGCAAAATGCGTGGTGGAGCCTCTAACAGTGCCTGGAAGAGTGGAGCTGTTTTCTTTCGTTCCAGAAAATGTGAACTCGTCAGCATCTGGTGATCATGGTAGCGAATGAGCACATCGAAGCCTTCATGCGTGTCTGATTTGCACAGCCATCATCGAATGTGGCGAACCCGGGCGTAGGTGAAGACACTCGACAGCTGTTCGCATCACAGCCTCATAGACAGGCTGGTCACCAGACTAGCTTCAACTTGTTCCAGCTTGAATGAGCCCGACAACATTGCACAGATTCGTCATGAAGTTCGAGGACCGGTCTTGGAAGGGAGTAGCATAGAGCTCTGGTAAGTTCTTTGAACCGTCAGCTGCACGACAGGACTCGCATGGAGTCATCCAACATCATAATTATGTTGGTGCATTGAACACTCATGACTCACCACTGGCCATTCGAGAATCCAGACTGAAGCAAAGGAAAAAGAATGGCGGACTCACAAACATCTCGGTGCACTGGAAGCTGAGGAAGGCTGAGGCAAGAAGGCGATCCTTTGCAAGCTCATCAATCATCGTTTTTCAATAGCCTGAGGACGCGAACGACTTAGTTGAAGTAACAAAAACCTCACTTGAACATGATCCGACCGTTAGAGGGTAAGCAACACGACAAATTCTTCAGTCATAACCATCCGACATTCAACAAACATACACTGCATACAGAGATTCAGAACGAACAAAATCCACACCATCCACACCCCGCTGCTATCATATACCTCCTAGGAAACACGCACAGGGGAACAGGGAACAAAAAAGGGGGACAGAGAACAAAAAGAAGATATGTTTATTGATATTTATGGCCGAATCCTCGGAACGCCAACTAGGAGCGTTGGTGTTTAGTGCTTGCAGTCGCCGCACTTGCAGCTGCAACTGAATCAGCAACAACAAAACGTCAGCGACTGTCTGCTGGTAAGCGAGAAAAAACGTACGTAGAAGCGCAGTTGCAGGTCTCGGCGCCGGAGCAGCAAGCCTGGTTGACGGGGATGGAGACGATCTGCAAGAACGGATACATCAGTCATCGTGTGACGCCGACAACTGTAAGTCATCACTGACGGTCTGCATGATGATATTCGCGAGGGTGATGGATGCAACGAGTTGTTCAAGATTTGATAGACGGGCTGAGGAATGTGTACCATAAGAACAGGGGGCTTTTATACGTCTCGAAAACCCTCGATTTGGTGTCATTACGATGCAAATGTGATATATCCTCAGAATATTCGGGAGATCACTTGGCAACACCTGCCAGTGTGTGTGTGTGTGTGTGGCGCAGCTATCGCTCCACACAGGCCGCTATCATAGAAGTGACCTGCCCTAGAATCTTCATGCCTCAGGGTAAGGCACAGACAAGAAGAGGGTCACCGGGCTCGTCTAGTTGTGCGCTGCGAATATATCCGAAGCCGGATACCAGAAGAGACATTATATAAATAAAAAAAAGGACACGGTGAGGTTAGCGATGAGACTTACAGTCAGTCCCAGAAATTTCGATCCGGTGGGTCGGTTTGAGTTTATCGGTGACTTCGCGTGCAAGTACGATCGTTGTATCATGACAATCAGCCTATCCGACGGGGCATCGTCCATGTCTATGTGCTCCTACGTTTCTTGCTTGCCGTTGGGCTGTGACCCTGTCTGCGTCGGCAGCTCCCAGAGACATACTCGACACGGTGTTTGGCGGAAAACAGGGTCCAATTTTCCAGGCTGCCATCTTGTCCACGAAAATTTGCAACACATATCAGACCTTTGTGAAAGATGCATCATGTGAACGTTGATAAGGACCACCTCAGGGAGAACGCCAACTCGGACCGAGATGCTCAAATATATATGACCAACTGGGGGGCGTTGTCCGCTGCCATGTACGAACTCTGTTCCCTGAAAATACATCACGTCAGGTCAGTTGAGCAGCTTTCAAAGGGCGACAGAACTTTACTTCAATTGCACACTTCGGAAACTATCTCCCCACTTTCCCCAACAAGCACGAATGGGGTCGAAGAAGCTATCCTACAGTCGGCCGCCATCGGATCATAACCAATGTAGTTTCAATGTTCCTGAGCAGAGCGACGGCTCTCCGAGGCGGGACAGGCGATGAGTGACGCATGATCTCCCTGGGAATTGTGCCACGGTGTGGGGTCAACGACCTCGCGGAGCAGATAGCGCTATCAGATCCGTCCATCGAGCGGTACATTTTTTTTCGGGATGAATGACATGCTATTGTTGAGATGGTTAACACATGGACGGGATGGGGTGCGGGCGCAAAGGCAGAACAAAGAAATTTTGGGACATACCATGTAGGCATCCAAGTCGCACCACGCACTACGGTTGCCACAGCCTCGCTAAAAGGGATGTCCTCGCTCTAGTCCTCAACGAAAACGAACTCAGCCCAAGTCTGAGCGCAGTTCTTAGGTCTTTGGCGCGACAGTAGGCTGATCAGTTGCCGTGGAGTTTGGGAAAAGAGATCGGGAACAAGATTACAAAGAGATGGACCTTCCCAGTCGCTTGACGATCCTTCGTTATGTGGGTTTTGAGTAGGGTACCCTCACAGTAACCCTCACAGTCTCCGTGAGACTTACTAGAAGTCACGTAGCGATGATTCTATAGCGCCGGACATCTCTTTCGTTCATGCGCGTCACATCGCTAGATGATCCGAATGGATGAGGCATCTAATCCTCTCCGATTCTCCAGCAGTAGTGGCCGGAATAAACGTTCACTGGCAGTGGAGTCATTGTGCGCGTGAGAAGACAACTGCCTTTCGAGGAAGGCGTTCGTGAACTGCTCGGCACGTGCGATCGTCTTTCTGGTTTTAGTAAGGTCGTTAGCAATCCTTTTTTTTTTTCTTTTTCCTTTGAGCTGCGAGCATGTTACAGTAAGCGGACGCATCGAGTCCAAAATCACATAACCCGCAGAACCGCGTTGCTCCAACTCCGAGGCACCTGGCTCAGGATTGAAGGCGCGCAGCCTGGACTTCGTCGGGCCTTGCTATCTGCACACCAAATCGAGCAAGCACGTGTCCTGATGCCGGCAATTTAATGTGCAAGATCACGTACTGCAATTCTCTATGTAACTCAAAAAAGGGATCGGTCAAAAAGCGAAAGCAGGCTGAACAACCCTTCGAGCGAGCCACACCAGAGGAGGTAAAATACGATAAGATTGGATACATTCACCCTGCGTCCGACAGCGTACAACCGACAATAAACATTCCCGCCTTTCACCGACACGATCTACGCCCTCGCACGACCACAAACGAAGACAACACCCATGGCGGGAATTCGGAATACTTCACAAGAAAAGGGAAGTGCATGTATATTGCCAAGTGCGGCTGCAACGGATGGCAGATTTAGTGCTTGCAGTCACCGCACTTGCAGGTGCAACTAGATGAAAAACGAAACAGAATAGATTGTCAATGACGAAGTTCATTGGTCGGCGAGGAAAGTAGTGCATACGTGGTGCTGCAGTTGCAAGTATCGGCGCCGGAGCAGCACGCCTGGTTGACGGGGATAGAGATAACCTGCACGAACACCGCGTTCGTCAGCTACACCAAACATGTGTCGGCGAAGCAGGCCACAACTCACAGTCTGCATGATGTTGTGAGTGAAGATGATAGAGCGAGTTGCTTGTCTGTGTATAGACTGCAGACTGATGGCCTGCAAGGCTGGATTTTATACCTCTCGTAGACCCCTATTTGCTGCTATTTGCCATCACCATAAGCAGGAACAGGACGGGACTTGAACGAACCCACATATTTTTTGTTTCATTATTATCCCTCATGGGGAGTTCCGCAAAAGAGGAAACACGCCAAATTCCAGAAAAAGATAAAGGCAGGAGAGGAAACAAACGGAACATGAAATCTTCGGCGCGAGTACCAACCTATGAATTTGGGGTTGTCGATAATTTTGCATGCGCAGACACAGCCTTTGGCCTGGGACTGAGATAATCAGCTGGCCGTAACCAGTGCCCGCTCCCCATCCTTATCCCCTCTCTTTGACTGTGGGAAACCTATTTTAGTCGGCCCTGCTTGTGACTCACTTGAGGAGACTATGGTCGCCCTACGAGGAACAGCCATACCAGAGGAACAAAATAATACCGGCGAAAGTCCGGTGGTCCACCACAACATCGGACTCAAAAGCCGTCAAGCACTCGCTCATGGCAAATCAGAGATGTCGGGGGGAAGCGGTCTGAACACATTCCATCAGAATCGAGATTCGTGGAGGTGCCACAGTAGACCAGGGTAGTGGTGCCCAGATTGGCATCTCCGGGCGCGCATGCCAAGACTATTCCAAGAGAGACGTGATGAACACTAGATATGATATTTGAACCTGAAAAAAGTTCACCTGATACAGAAAGATTACGAAAACGTCACTAAAAAAACACCACCTTCGGAAACTCACGACAACAAGAGATCACCACTGATGGGGGGACATTGAGAGGAGTATGTCAACTACTTTGGGTGAAGTGTGGCGATAGTGTTGTGGACCAGTACATTTCCAGATTCATTTGAAATGACCCATTCTGGGGGCATATGACATGCCGTTGTTGGGATGCGGCCAGCATGGTGGTTGAATAGTGAAGAGGTGAGGCCGCGAGGTACGTAGATGCAAATCGGGCCCATGCCACTAGTGATGTAGAATACCAAGTAGGGTGTAATATCGGCGTGAACCGACAAACTAGACCACGCTTGCGGAGGAGGCGGAATCGGAGACGATGTGGAACGCATGCACTGTCATAGGCAGCTCCGCCGATGGAATATGTTATCAACGAACGCATTAGAAACGGACCAGAGCCTGCCCAGGGTGGAAAGAAGCCGCACGTGCGTCGTCCCGTTAACTTGACGAGATAGTTCAGCCATTCTACGGGAACAACATCCATCTAAGCAATGGTCATCTTCGAGAATAACGACCCCAGAAAAAAAACTCACTTTTACGGCCGACGATTCGGAGATATCTCGCAAAACCCGGACGCTTGATTGGGTTGTGATTCGTATGATATAGAATCAGCAGTGAATTGTGTTGAGCGCGAGATTGTGTTTGAAGAGTGCGAGTGGGACCAGCTTTACCATAGAATAATGTTTCAGAGGGACTGGGCCGCATCCAAGGATAAGAGTCGCAGAAACTCACAGAGTCATCCCACGGACGGGATCCCAGGGTGGTACTGTATCAACATCTCCACCATTAGAGGTGTTGAAAGAAGGAAAAAAAAAAAAAATAGGGCCAGAGTGAACGTTCCAGCATGTCCATGGAGAGGAATCGTGGGGAAAGGTGTGAGGCTATCTGAGGCTCGCCAATATATGAATCTGACCGGAAGGGTATGTACCCTCGCAGTGACCACGAGGTGACTCACCACTGCTATGACCTGTCCTTCATGAAAATGAGAAAGGATGCTGATAATGTTCGATGAGTTGCCACATATCTGAGATCACTAGCTATGGAAGCAGCAGTGCTAGAGACTGCCAGTGGTCGTCGGAAGTGAGTAGTTGCTGATGCGGACTCACAAAAACAATAACTACCCTCACAGTCGTCACGAGGTGACCATACTTACTTTTTTTTTTATTCGCCACATAGACGTTTTCGTAACCCCAGTTACTAGGACAGTTAGTACGTATAAAACAGCCCTCGACTTCAGAGTCAGCACTCTAGTAGTAGTAGTAGTAGTAGTAGTAGTAGTTCCACGCTCATGAGATATTGATATTTTAAAAGACTCCCTCATGGTTTCTCCGAAGACCCTACCAATGAGTAGAATCATAACTCTGCCTGGCTGGGACTGAGTCAACGTATGTACACCGAATTACTAATTGAATTAGAGTTTCCAGGAAAACGACGTACACTGCAAGCCTACTAGGCTTTCGACATGTTGACATTCATCACAACTTGAAACAGCGCAGGATCTTCTCTTCATTTCTCTTTCACAATTCCAGCATGATCCCCTTTCCATGTATAGAGAAAACTTAGATCGCGCAAATATCTAATATCCCGTTCGCCACTCGAGATCCTGTTACTTCTATGACCCAAACCAGTGATCTGCCCACTTCGTGAGCGCTCAAGAAGCTTACACCTGCAATTTTGAATCGGAGAACCATCATCTTGAGACGGTGCAAACGAAAGCAAGGAACAGGAGGTGAAAAATACGATCAAACTTGGATTCGAGTCGCTGACAGCAACATTTACACCATTATAACAAAGTACGTCGGACAGGCAGGTACGAAGTATACCTCCCACCACTCACACACTAAGAATACAACAGACATACGAAAAGAACAAGAATTGGATTTATGGAGCAAAAGCTTGCACGTTTAGTGCTTGCAGTCACCGCACTTGCAGGTGCAGCTGTGGCGAACAAAGAATGATATGAACAACGTGATTCTCTGGGGTCGGTAAAGAACTTTGGGAAACTTACGTGGAAGTGCAGTTGCAGCTATCGGCGCCGGAGCAGCACGCCTCGTTGACGGGGGTGGAGATAACCTGGCAAGCCAAGGACGTCGCCATTGTCAGCATACCCGTCACGGCGTGTGGTCGATGCAAACCCTTGCACTCACAGTCTGCATGATGTTGAGAGCGAAGATGATAGAGTGAGTTGGATAGATGTCGTTAGACTGAAGGATGTAAGTTGGTCCCCATGGGTGATTTTATACCTCTGGAGGCCCTCGTTTTGGTGTTGTTTACAACGCACCCATCTGAAAACCCGATCAGTCCATGCTGAAAAACAATTTATCGACAACAGGATGCGGCAACCTCCTGTATATGGCGTATCTCTCTCACTTCCCACTCCCACACGGATCATATCAGGTGACTTGCCCCTTTGCGTGCCGCTGAACGACCCTAGTAGCTAAGCAACTAGTGTGCGTGCACGGAGATCACATGTAGTTTTTTGTTAATCGATCGCCGTCCAGAAGGATTCGAGAGGCAACCAGAGAAGATGTGAGAGAAATAAAACAATGATTACTGTAAGAACAAATAATAAAGAGCAAACGGAAACAAGGTCGAAATAGAAATGACGCACGAGATTTCACAGGGCTATGAGCATTCCCCACCCCAAACAAAAGTGACGACAACACGCCACATAAGATGTGGCATGTGGGTGGCAGATACGTAGAAGGCTGCCAACCCCAACTTCTTGGACAGCATGTGTTTGGATTCAGTAGTCGCTGTTACGCCGTACCTTCTGGCTCCATTTCCGCCCAGCACTGTTCCAACTACGCATGTCCAATAAGTTAGATCAGAATCTCTTGAAAAACCAAGGCGCTTCGGGTCGAACTTACTGATATCACCCATCTCAAGCCACCCCGATACCCACCGCATCGGGATTTGATTTCAGGCCTGCACGTCACACGAAAACGCTGCGCGATAGTACCTACCGGATCTAAACCTTATTTGAGGGTAGGCAGAAACGACAACAACGATAAGCACCGCCCCACACGGCGAGAGAACCCCACGCCAAAACCGTACATGGGATACAGCCATATTAACGTATAATGGACCTGGAAGTGTGTGCAGGATCCGAGAATGGATGCGGAGATTGAGAGGACACTCGTCGACGTCCAAGAATTGACTGGTGCAAGAGAATCTTCGCCAGAGGTGACCAGAGACGCGGGAAGTTGTTGCATTGATTACTTCCCATTCCGTCCTTCATCCGACAGGCTCGCCAGAAACAGAACCTCCACACATATGCTGGAGCTGAATCATCGAAGTCACGTTTGAGCGCGTAACGGGGTGAGACTAGGCCACCGTCCAGAACGCGACCGAGATAGCTCCGCCGTCGATACGCCACATCTGTACATGTGTACGAGAACACATCCCGAAAAAGAATACTTGGAAGTGATAGCGGGGATCAGTGTGAAGAAGACAAGACTGGTGTTATCGTGTCGACATTGCACAGCAGCGGCTGCCATCTAGATCAAAACAATATATATAGCATCTAGCGGCAGGACTGAAGAGAGTCGTCCGAACTGTGTGTATCAGTGGTGGAGGCAGCGCCAACGCATGAGTCCGCAAGTCTAGAACCTGCTTCGGGCATCGCAACGGTATTCAGTATCTAACACCGAACTGCTGCACTCGGCGCTTGAGGACGATGGACCGGCCCGAGATATCCCGTATTCGTCTTGCTGCGGAACAACTTCGGCGATCGATGACACATGCCGTGCCATTGTTGGAATGGCCTATTGATGGGCTGGAAGGGCGCAAAGAGAGAAAAGACAACATCGCGAAGCAACGCATGTCGACATTCCATCCCCATTAGGCATGTACAGGAACTTGCCGCATCCTGATGGAGCACTTTCCGTGACGGAGTCCCGAATAATTGCCAGTGACAAACGCCGTCGTGGAGCTCGGTGAAACCCCGGCGCGAGAAAAGGGTGTCATTCTTATCGACGAACGCCCGTTCAGCTTCTTTCCCCGCTGCCCGAGTCACATCAATATCTGCCGCATCGGAAGTAAGCGACGGGCATTAAATGCATGGTGCATCAAGCCACGACGCATCAAGCCACGAGGAAAGCATGAAGCACAACGTACAGAGACACTCGAAAATAGAGGCTGCTGCTGTGTATCATGGCACGTGTGCTTGATCGTGTATCAGGTTATCGTTTTGCTAGACAAAGGGGTGGAACGCACACGGTAAAGGGAGCCAGACTCCCCTCCCCCCCTCCCCCCCCCTTTGCAAATCGTATGAAGTCCAGCCCAGTCCAGACAGTGGTCGGCTCCAGACAGTCCACCGCGGAAATGCTTGCTGGTCGAAGGATGACATGATAGCCACGTTCCTCGTTCCTCAGTAAACCACGATGACCATCTTGTTTCTGGGAGAGTATGCGCACTCGGACCAGCCTCGGGATAGTAGAGATCACGTAGGTTTGCATTGGAGTGTAAGAGCACACTGACCATATCCTGCACAGAATAAAAGTCATTCATGTGCAGCTTACACCCACCTTCGATATCGATCTCAGCCCAGCCATTCGAGAACAATGAGCGTGAAGAGCTGGGAGGAGGGGGACAAGTGGGCAGAATCAAGGCGTTTGTCCGAAATCAAGACTGCAGCCTGAGTGTGGACACCCACAGGCCTGACTGCTTCGTTATATGTGGTTCGACCGGGGGGGTACCCTCACAGTGGTCACGAGGCAACCACAAGTATGCTTCCATTTCGCCCAAGACGTGGACGTGGAACTATTGATTAGGTGATAATGGCGACATACGACGTAAAGATTGCTGTCCAGCAGTCATTTCGTTCAGTGAACTCGAAGCACATGTAAACAGCAGCGCGAACACATACAAGAAACAGGGAAAACATATAAAAAACCGAGAAAAGAACATACCAGCATACAGCACAGAGAACGACACCTACATCCAACATCCAACATCATAGTCATACTGTTTTCTTCCAACCGTTCATCCTACACCGGAATATTCTCCTTCTTCCCAAAGATCTCCTTCAATGGGCTCTCTACCCTCTTTCCACTTACAAGTTTCCCCTTCCCGACATCCATCTCGAAACTGACATCTTCCATCATGCTCCATTCCTCCTCCGGTGTTTGCTCCAACAAACTCGGTTGATTCTTTAGATCCACCCTCATCGGGCTCTCCACCTCCTCAGCGACGACCCCAAGCCCACCCCCAATCTTGCTCAAATATGACTTGGCCTTGCCCAGCACCCCCGGTGCCGACCCCGAACCGGAAACAGAGACAGAAGACAGCGGGATCATGTTCCCGCGACCCATTCCCAACGCATCGAACTTGCTCACAAACGCCGCCAGCGCCCGTCTCTCTTCCTCCAACTTGATCCTCGTCTTCTTCTCTTTCTCGAATTGCTTCACGAGTTCGTTCGCCCACGCTTCCGTTTCTTCACGTCGTTTCACCTCGGCGGCCACTCGCCCCTCCCACTCATGCTCGACGTCTTCACGAACTTGCCGCAGGGGTTCTCCAAGATTGTTTTCGTACCCACGCACAACGATTTCGAGCTCTCGAATTGACTTTTGCTGGTCTGCGATTATCTTATCTTTGTCCGTCTCGGATGCATCCGGTGAGATCTCAGGGCGAGCGAGTAGGGCAGCCTCCAATGAGAGAATTTGATTTGCTTGAGATTCCATCTGGCGTCGAGTAGCAAGAAGCTCTTGTTGAAGCTGCTCTTCATGTTATTCGAACTGCACAAGGTAGCATCTACTCGTGCACTAACCTGGTAAGGCGACATGTCGAAATCAACTTTGGACGGACTTGCTGGACGGGAATCATCCCCTTTGTTGTCGTCCACGGTCTGACTCGTCAAAATCAGTTTCGTCAATTGCTGTATCCGTGCGTTGAGGTCTTTCATCGCCTTTGATTCGTCGATTTGCTAACAGAAGAGAAGTGTAAGAAGACATGACGGCCTGCCTCAAATCAAAAATCTAGCAAACATGCCTCTTGTGCGCTCATCCGACGATTCCTCTGTGGTGCGTCCGCTTCTCGATGTGCCAGTTTTGTCTTGAGCTCTTCAATCTCCTTGCGGTATCTCTCGATAAGTGCATCCGTATCGACGACTTCCTTCTTCGTGGCACTCAGCTGCACACGCTTAATGCGTGATGCAAACTGTAGTGTGCTCATACTTTCTCCTACAGCTTGGACATCTGGGTTCATGGTGCAAATAACACTGATACGAGCATCTCCGGAGAGCGAGGGTTGAAGGAGACGCGTGAGCTTCGAGTTACGATAAGGGACGTGGTCACTGGAGGGAGGTCAAGATTGATTTTATATAAACTTCAGGAAACGCGACCATACCTTTTATTCTTGGCGGCATTTTCTGCCAAAGTACCGATGACACTTCCAAGGGTAAGAAGACTGGCGAATTTTATCCGTCAACCGTTCTCGCAAGGTACATGGGAAACGTACCTGGTATTGATATATTTTCCTTCCCGCGTTCTTTCCTTGTCCGACGTTGCCTTCTCGGATCCAGCAAGATCGATCAGACTCTGAGGCCGAGATTTTCTCAGTGCGCTTTATGTCAAATAAAAAACACGTCCTTACCAGCACCGACATCTGTACACTCCGTCCGCCGATTGTTTGCAATCTCGTCCCTCCCGGCGTTGGTGGGCGCATGCCTGGTGTTTGTCTACCACTTGACTCCGCCTTCCCCTCCCCCCTTTCTCTACTTTCGATCACGAGCCTGAACACGCTGTGACTCCGACTACTCCTCTCGTTCCAGTCCGTGCTTGCTGTCCTGCGATGTCTCTCTCCTCTTTCCATCACATCGCGTACGCCCTTGAGACTGGTAACAACCTCTTCTCGAAGAGGTGCTAGGACACCCTGTCCAACGATCTGCACGGGTTGCGTCGCCGACACCGAAGGCGGAGAAAGCAGGTCGTATATGGTTTCGTTGTAAATCTCAAGGTACGAGCAACGAAGCAGATATTCGCGTGCTGGCGTTCTCTTGATGTGAGAAAAGACATCCTTCATAGCTCTGGGTATGATACCGGGCTGTTTATCGTTTCCAGACTGAACACACGCACGCTTGAGCACGATCGGGAAAGAGCCTCGCTTAGAAAATGCTTACGAGCGTGAAGGTCTTTCCGCTTGCGGTCTGGCCGTACGCGAATATGACGGCATTGTAGCCTTCCATCGCTGCCCACACGTGGCTTTTCGCGACGGCGTTGTACATTGGTTTGTTTTCAGACCCCGTAAGGACCTCATCAAAGTTAAATTCCGGGGATGGGCTGAGTGCCGTCTTGGAATGCTGCGGCAAAAGTTTGATAGCGTTGGCGACGGATCTATCCCAGGCACTTGGTACGGTCGATGGGCGAATCCTGCAAGAAAGCTTCGAGTGAGTACACACGTTTCGCCACGCATCCACACCCACCGAAAATGAAAAAGGCGCACCGAACGGAAACGAGAACCTTATCCTCTTTGCCGTGTTCAGGAATGGGTAATTGACTTTCGTCGATGTCCGCCGAGATATCCCCCGGCTCGATCGTCTGAAAATCGACAAGCGCTTCTTCGGGGTCGACCCTGCTCACGTCCATGGACATATCTCCCGCACTCATGAACAACCCCGGCGCGGGGCTCGTGCCCCTCGGAGTGGACGGTGTTTTGGGCCGGGACCCATCGCCTTGCTTTGTCGGCGTCCCTGGAACGGGTGCAAGCGATGCATGGGGGGCCGCCTTGACGCTTCGGACCCGAGATTCGGACGAGAGGACAGCCTTGTATTTTTTGGCGGTGTTATTGAAGATGGAAGAAGTGGTCAGATCGCTACCAGAGACGACCGAGAGCGGCCGCTTTGGTGTGAATATGGGTCGGGCTAGTTTGGATGTGGAGGGTGTTTCCATGGAGGTCGAAGGGGGGTCGCTATCGAAGTGACGGTAATTCTTTGTTGTCGTTGCGGTGGTGCGCGTCGTCGTTGTGAATGGCCTTGTGGTCTTCGTTGTCGCTGTCGTCGTTGTCGTCGCTGTCGAGGGCGTTCGCTGGATAGACGGGTGAGGTGAACTGGGTTTGATCAACCCTGGGAAATTAGCCAAGACGCGTGGTGCACTCGGCGACGCGTCTGAATCGTGATCACGTGTTCCTGAATTACTCTTCGACCTGCTAGGGGATTTGGCTTTCAAGTTGAAGTTGAAGTTCTTGTTCGAAGCCATTGTAAAGGGGTGTAGGTGCGACTGCCCGTACGGATGAAAAAAGCGTGGTAGTGGTGTACGACAACTAGCGTCGGTGCCCTGCACTCGTGGCCCCGGCTCTGATCAACCGAGTACGTCAGTTTATTCGATAGTAAGTTACTTACATACTGACCAGTTTAGAACGTTCGATTGCGGCGTCCATATCACAGGTAGCGAGATCTTGTGTATATAAAACCTGATCACCGGTGGATCGAATGAATGCACTATGACCTGGACTCAAAGCGCAGTGCACACCGAGAGTCGTTGAACTCGGGCAAAACGAGTAGTAATACGAGACACACACCTTCAAGTGGGCCCTTTGATTGGAATTTCTGTGTGGTCAGCGACCTCAACAAGAGTCTGAGCGCGTTGCGATAGAGATAGATAGTGGGATGATTGACGGTTGATGAGTCACCAAAACGTTATAAAAGCAACGGTCTTGTAGTGTAGCGGTTATCACTTGGGATTCTGATACCAACTTCCCAGAACCCAGGTTCGAGTCCTGGCATGACCTCACTTTTTTGCGATTATTTTCCAGAGGCTTTTGTCTGCAGGTTGAACTCACTTCGTTCACAGCAAGGGAGGCGATCAGAGTATCTACAGTACCAGGATATCATTGGAGTGGGATCATTCCGAATAAATATCAGATAACGATGTACATCGCATGGCGGAGAGGAAAAGAAAGAAGCCTCGGTGTAAACCCCAGAGCTTGCATTTAAAATTAAACGTTATCCGACAATCTGTTCAGGGCATCCTCCCCCAGAATCGACAAAACGCCTCTATATTGTCGCGCATGAACGTCTGCAGGCAAGCTATGCAGAGCCAGTGTCGTGGCTCCCAATCTCTGTATGCTTCCGAACGCAAGACAAAAACTTGGCCGACTATCTGCGAGTAAGGGGTATCCCGACAGATCTTCTTTAATATGTTCGCGTCTGTATACGAGTTCCACCAAGGAATATCCATGAAATCGAAAAATTCTGATGGCGGGATTATCCCGCGTAAGAAGGACCAGTCTGAAGTCACGCCCGCGTCAGTCGATCCTAGTCTCCGAGTCCACATCACGAAAGACGCAATACCGACTTGATTCGTTCCATAGGCATGAGCCTTCGGGAGCCACCAGTGCGCATCGGCTACCTGGACGTGAACCATACTCAGCCCATGATGTCAAGATCAGGATCGCGAAAACGTACATTTCAGGGTGTTCAGAAAACATTCACACGGGGATGCCAGGATCCCGATCCCAGTCCTCAATTGTAGGGGCAGACGAGCCGCGTTCAGAACTTCGCAGAACTGCTCGTAGGACGAAGCCAGAGCAGGTACCGCTTTCCGGTCTAGAACACTCGTTAAATCGCCTCGGAAGGCACGCAGCGTCGCTCTGGGGCCAGACCAAACGAGATATGCTTCCAAGGAATGAAATTCTTTCGCTTTCCAGTCAAGCTCAGTAACTCGAAAACTCGGGATGATAGACAAAAGAAAAGAAAGAACGATAACAGACTTTTTTGCTGAGGCAAAAACTCCGCCCTTACAGACCACGTCGCCAACTCCATCACGAACCTCCCCACCTCGAGCAGCGCGGCCATCTGAGCATGCTCGAAACTCCGAAGAAACCCGGCTTGCGCCTTCCCAAGGTCCTTCAGGATATCCTGCTGACGACGTTTAGACGCACGTCTCCCGACGCGATTCGCGGGCGCAGAGCGGCCGTACAAAACGCAGATGAACCATAGCCTATACATCGCCGTCTGGAAACTCACGGACTCTTGAGGCGTGAGCCGGCTCGAGGTCGACCGAGGATCCTTATGTCTGCAACACGAGAACCGTGTGACCAGGCATGATCATGAGCGCCCAAGAACCTTCGTGTGATGACGCGCGAAAATCCATCACCTCCAGCTGTAGAGCGATTCGAACTCTTGGACGACTTCGTGGTTGGCTGCAAGAATTTTCGCTTCGCGTATGGTGACAATGACTCCGCACCTGTCGTGGGGCTGGAATTCCTCCTCTCTGGGAAGTTTGGAAACGGGGAGCGGAGAAAGCCAACCGTGCCAATGAGAATCGACATTAAGCATCACCTCGAGGAGTCGCATTGCGGGTGAGGTTGCGGAGCCAAGATGGTTGGACACCACTGCGCGAAGGACCGAGGTGCGGCGGGTATCAAAGACGCTGTACACAAATTTGGAGCATGACACGAAGGACTGCAGACTGTGGATATCGGGGAGCATCATGAGGATGAGATCTGTCAGGTCCGCGTCGAAAGGAAAGCTGGCACGATAGGCGGGACTAGAATGCATCGCCGTGAACATCATTGTAGCTTACTGCAGGTCGTTGTGGTCGGTACATATCCGACAGCGACGTGAGAACTTTCATTGACTTTAATCAGTCGAAACAAGAGAAATGGCTGCAACGTAACTGCCAACAAGTTCGGCAACTTGTCTGGTGAGCTGTGTAATAATTTAGTCAGACTCATCCCTTTCAATCCAGTGAGCCGTTCCCTCATTCCATCACCATTAATGGCGCTTTCCTCGCAGTTGTCCATTCTCTCTATCTGTGTCGCGCTGCTCGTAGTTTATCTGCGCAATAAGAAGGCCGAACGTCGCCGTCTGCCCCCTGGACCCCCGCCAATTCCAGTGTTAGGAAACGTTCGTGGGATCGATATTGGCCAACCCTGGAAAACCTACGAAAAATGGGGTAAAGAATATGGTCTGTCCATGATACACAACGCTGCCTCACCGGTCCTGACCGACGTTTCTTCTAGGTGACATCATCTATACTCGACTTTTGACCCAGGACATCATTGTCATTAACTCGGAAAAGGTCGCGCAAGACCTCCTAGACAAGCGGTCCAATAAGTACTCCTGTCGCCCTGAAAGCATCAGAATGATGTGCGATATGTGAGATTACCTTTTACTCTTTTCTGTTTCATACTGCCTCTCATTGATAAACCTGCCAAAGCATTGGGACAGAGTTTTCTTCCATGTTTTTACCCTATGGCGACCGTTGGCGGCTTCACCGCCGACTTTTCCACCAGGCATTCCAACTCAGCGCGGCTCCATCGTTTCGTCCTATTCGAATGCGAAAATCTCACGATTTGATCATGCGTTTGTTATCGAATCCACATAATTATCCAGAACACTTGGAAATGTAAGACACTTCCGTATATGAGTTCATAGAACTGACATCCCGGCCCCGACAGCTTCAGTATCTCTACCATCATGGCCATTGTGTACGACTACGACGCATCGACCAAGGATGACCCGATTGTTGCCAATGTCGAGCGCTTGCTAGAACTTGCGGTCAAGGAGGTACGACCAGAGGTAACCGCTCTAGTAGCTGCACTTCCGATCCGTAAGTGCATTTTGTGCGTTTGATAACCTCATTGACTAGTTAACTCCACAAAACCAGTCAAGTATCTTCCCGCTTGGTTTCCTGGTGCAGGGTTCCAGCGCAATGCTCTTATCTCGCGGAGGATTGCCTCAGGATGGGTAGAAGCGCCATTTGAATATGTAAAGAAGAGCATGGTTCGCACCGATTGTCTGCATCACATCATGATGTGATCGTCAAGCTAAAGAGCGATGTAGGCGGAAGGCACAGCAGGTCCGTCAATGGTATCAGATGCCCTGTTGAGCATACCAGACAAGGTGTGCACGGAAGATGAAGCAGCTTGGCTCGAAAAGGCAGTGAAGGAAGCATGCGCGAGTGCCTACTCTGGTAGGTCCACACTTTGGAAATGTCAGAGCAAGCTGTGTTCAAACCACGCGAAATTAGCTGCAGCTGAATCGGTAGGAATCTACATTTCCGTAGTGCCAGTAGCCTTCCATTGAGATAACACCGCCCCAAGACTTATTCCACTTCCATGGTCTTTATTTTGGCGATGATCTTATACCCTGATGTGCAAGCACAGGCGCAAGCGGAAATCGATTCGGTAATTGGAAAAGGACTGCCAAGGCTCCCTCATTGGGATGACCGGCCCTCACTTCCATTCATCGATGCTTTACTCAAGGAAATACTAAGATGGCACCCAGTTGTACCCCTAGGTAAGTAGACTGAGCGGTACATGCTTATTTGGTTCAGAACTACATATGATTGGAAGGTCTTCCGCATGCGACTGTGGACGATGACATCTACGAAGGATATTACATCCCCAAAGGTTGATCATTTATGTTTTCTTCAATGGCATTACTAACAGTCTTTCTCGTATATAGGAGCGACGGTGATAGCGAATGCTTGGTTCGTGCATGTTGCCCAGTTTGATCGGTTGATGAGCTGACATGACTCCAAGGGCAATGTCACAAGATCCCGTCATGTTCTCCGAACCAGAAAAGTTCAAACCCGAGCGCTTTCTAGGCGAGAAAGGTCGATCGGTCGACGAACTTTCGTTTGCATTCGGATTCGGCAGGCGTGTTTGGTACGTGCGCTGCGTGCTTTTATTTCCTCGCTTTCTCGATCCACGAGAGACTGATCCTGCGGCCGTAAGCGTCGGGAAATACGTTGCGGACGCGTCGCTTTGGATTTCAATCGTTTCTATGCTCGCTGTCTTCCGGTTCGAAGCCCCAGCTTCTTGGGACCCTGGCCAGGATGGTGTCAACGTAGAATGGACTGAGGGCGTGATCACGTACGTCCTAACTTTCGCTCGGTCTAACATCCATTTTCACTTACTCCTTTCATTTTTTTTCTCAGGCGCCCAAAAAACGTACCATGCGTGGCCAAGCCACGACACGAGAATCTAAGTTCGGAAAGGCTCGCACATCTGGTTGGGTTGGCTGGGTTGTAACAACGGGGACGATACATCCGCGTACACAACCCGTTCCATATTGTGACAGCTCATGCGCCACCAGCTACGTGTTACGGTCTACGGTATTTATTGTAACGAGCATTTGAGAGGAGAATGTCTGACATGACGGTCCTTCAATGATCTAACTTCCGTACTGCGTGTCTGCTTCAACAGATGGATCCAACCAATCCTCGAGAACCAGCATGATGGAAATAACATACAGTCTATTCTAAGTATCATAAACCATACAGGGTATAAACCATACTCTGTGATAACTCACTGAGATGACAAGTGACGATCCATAATGCTGCTTCCGGGCCTCTCCGCATCTAGGTGAAGACGTGTGGACACAACCAGTGAAGTACGGCTCCTTTGTATATGAGCCAGTCTCCATTTACATTGCTTGAAGCGCATTTAAGGGTCCCCTCGCAGCCATTATCAGAAAGTGTAACCATTCCCGCTCCCGCACAAGGTGCATGGACAACCGATGTACCTGCAGTTTGGCGTGTCCCTACTGTGTCATCCGAATCGACAAACTGCCTCCAGTCTGTGGAATTGAAATATTCATCCTACACGTCGCTTGAGATGAAGACATTGTAGGTGCCAGTGTATGCTTACTGTTTTCGAAACAGACTCTTATGTAGCTGCCAGTGTCCCAGTTGGGCGGGAAGTCCACGTCCTATGACGGAGAAACGATCGTTGCTTACTCTCTGATGAAATGGAAGAAAGTAGAACGTGCGAGTCCAGTGGCAACCGTTAGGTCACCACTGGGCATCGCAGACGTCAACGAAGCTACAGTGATTAAAACGTGGGCGAAGTACATGATTGGATGAGGCTGGAGGTCACCGCAAATCCTGCTGGGCGGCGTGAACGCGCCCGTGGAACCTGGAAGATTTGAGGCAACACATCAGTCATGGCGCCTGGCTCGCTTCGCGCTGACCGCGTTCGTACTCGTTCCTACTACTGCGGGAAAAGTTGCTCCAGGCCATGTGCATCAGGCGCAGGTTTCGATCTCTCTTAACAAAGGGAAGTAGGCGTCGACAATACTGCGACCTCTATCATACTAGACCCAGAGCGGAGGCTTGCTCGTCTTTCCCGTCTTTACTTTGGAGTGTTTTCCATCGGAGATCCTACATTCACATTCATAATGCACGTGTAACAAATACAATCCGCTATCTATTGTCTGTTCCGATAGATCCTGTGTGTTTCCTTTCTTTCTCTTTCTTGATTGCAATCCATCATTGAGGGGGCCATGGCTATTTATTTTCCTCCTCCGAGTGCGGTATAGATGTTGGTTTCTCCGGTCGTTCCACGACGTGCTTCTTTGAAGTAGTTGGACACCAAGAACGCGACATCTACGCAGGAGCACGCGAGTGTGTGAGCAGACAGTGTTTATTAATTACCGCGCGACTCACCCAACGATTGCTCAAAGTTCAGTCTGGGATCGCAGAAAGACTGGTTTGGAGGAGAGACATTAGGGATTTGGTGTTTTTTGAGGAAACACTCTAAAGGAGAAATGACAGACGCACTTGGTATCTCAACTCAAGTTCCTCCTCACTGAGTTCCATGCTACCGCCGAGGCACTCGGTAACGCTGAACCCTTCGTCGTTGAGTTCGCCCGTGAACTCGAGGCTGACGCCGCCCAGGCGCGAGCTGCAGGCGGTGTGGATCTTGATGCAGGCGGTCAGCTCGCCGATTATCGTTCCAAAGTGACGGGTCTTGAGACCACTTCCTGATGTGAGCGTGCTGCAAGTTCCAGTTCGAGTTTATAACAGCCGGGTACCCTTAGTTAGCATCTTTGAAGTGGGAAAGAGAAAGGAAAAGCGTAAACGACGTACTTTCCATGCATAGGATCGCACACCCAAACCACTGGATGCCCAGATGCCTGCACGGCTTGAATGTGGCCCGGAAGATGGTTCTCTATCTGAAATCACACGACATTAAGAGCGTCAGAAAAAAGACAAATCACACAGGAATCCCATGCAAACTTGCCTTGCCAGCACCATAGCGTGTAATCAGAGTGACACGACCGGCTTCCTTGTTAGGGTTAACGACTTGAGGTCGTGAAACGGTGGGGGGAAATGCGAGGAAGTGCGATGAACGATGCTCAGGAATTTGAACTGAGTTGATGAGGGAAACGTATGTAATTCCTTACTTTCGAGCAGGCGAGTCAATTCTTCGTTGGTCAACGTTGGGCCAACCTTGATTCCGATGGGATTGCGAATGCCACGGAAGTACTCCACATGGGCGCCATCGAGTTGTCGGGTACGATCGCCGATCCACAGAAAGTGTGCAGATGTATTATAATAGCCCCTTTCTTGTGACATTACAGATGCCGACTCTTCAAGCGGAAACTCGCGGGTGAGCGCTTGTTCATAGTCAAGCATGAGACCTTCGTGACTGGCCCCGAAACGATGTCAGCATTGACTGGCGCGTAAGCGCAGTGCCATGGACGCACCTGGTGTAAAAATCGACTTCACCAAGGACACCACGGCCGCCACCACGTTCAAAAGGCATACTCTCCCCACCCGAACCGACGCCGATCGTACGGGTGAAATCTAATGCATCCGAAAGACCCTCTGTAATTTTCTCGAATTCACTTCTGTACAATTTCATGAAACGTCGATCAGCCATGCAAAAGCGGAAACCGTTTTGTGATACCAACCGAAGGGAAGGTGAGCGAACATGAGAGAGAGACCAATCCCGCGGATGATGCAGCGAGGCAAAGCCCGAAGTAAGCAATCCCCGAACGTAGTTCAGGGTTGCTGTGGAATGAAAATAGGCACTACTCGAATGTGAGACAACCAGTATGAGGTCCTCTTGTCATGTCTGACCTGAGAAGTCGTTGGGGATCAGGCGATCTGTCATTTGGATCCAGACTGGCAGACAGCTCGTCTGAGGAGGCCGTGTTGATGTTGAAGGATGGAAATACTTACCCATTGATATTGTCACCCCTAAACGAATTTTGTCCGTGACGAATGGCCTATCTGCTCAAGAAGGCCTGACGCACCGAAAACTGAGGACTTCTTTATCCCCGATTCGTTCCGTGCCGCTGCTCCTTGGTTTGGCGTACTGACCCGCAATGCGGCCGACGCGTACCTGCGCGGCTCCAATGAGAATAGTTGTTGAAGGGGGTTGCAGTAGCAATTTCTGACGTACGACGGGTAGACGGGCACCCCATATGAGGATGAGAGAAAAAGAGAGAATCAATCCGATTTTCGCAGAGATGTTTTGCTGTCACACAAGATCAGAAACTGTGTGTGCTCAGGAACAAACAAGGTGAGGCACACCTGTGTACATGCACTGAAACTCTCTGCGCAGTCTCCTGCATGAAGAAGGAAAGCCTCGTTTCGTTGGACTGCTGATAGTTGGAAACGAAGACGTTCGATCTAACAATACGAAGTTCATCAGCATTCCTGAATGAGGTGATCAAAAGGAAGGTCGAAGGAAAACCTCAGATGGAGTCACAAGAGGTGGTAGGGTCTTGATCTTCGCAAGCACACTTTCGCATGGAAAAGTTACAATCATCGGAGGACATCAACCACAAAAAAAGGGCAAACCAGGAGAGATGTTCTGCGTCTGGGTAGTTTACTGCCTGCGAAGAGGACAATACGCGGAAATGTGCTTGTGGCTAAGTTCCAAATGACAAAATCATAATCAACGATGTTACCCACCTGGGCGGCATGTTTTGACCTCCAGGAAGAGGGTGACCAGCCTGCGCTCTCCAGGGCATTCGACATTGTTGTTGACGGTAGGAGTTGAACAAGTTTCAAATTTGAAGCTCTTGAAGCTTGTTTACTCAGAGTCACGGTCCTAGTGCTATCTAATTTCTGAAGAATTCATTTTTATTCCTCAAGTTCCTGCCAACGATGTGGCAACTTCTGTTGAACTGTACACGGGGCATCATCCATTTCCCAACGTCTTACACGGTCTTTGCGTGCTCTAGGTTTGGCCCTTGTCCTAATGTTGAGACTGCCACACCACGGATGAAGACACGACTTCCAACATGGGCAATATTTTCGACATTATCATTCGAACATCGTATTTTGCCGTCAGCATAACGTGTGCTCCAAGCCCACGACGAGGATATGACTTGGCGGTCCTAACTCTCTCCCTGCAGTTCGGTTCCATCATCTCAGAGGACTACGAGCTGGCGGACATCATCATGGCCAACCGCTTCCGACTCGGAGGATTCGACGTCTGATCAGACTCCGCCGCCGCCTTGACCTTCTGCGCACCGAGCGCGGCCACGGCGTTCGGCCCATGGCCATGTTGGCGCGGTTCGCGTGCGGGCTGGTTGTCAGGGCGGTACCAGTGAATGACGACGCGAACAAGGCACTGTATGACATTGGCATTGTTCGTTCTGGGCTTCTGACCTGCCGATCGACGACTTGTTCGCGACTGGTCTGGCGTCGACGGCGACGAGAGAGTGAAGAACAAGGTTCATCGATCATATCCGGAGACCATTCTGTTCCGGAAGTCCCCGAGACATTAGTCAGCAGGCGGTCTTTGGCAGCATCAGGCATCGTCGTCATAGGCTTTGGAAGGCTCCATCATTTCGTCAGTTGGCATCACGAGAGACCTACAGAGGATGAAGAGCTCGCGATTCCACTCGGACCAGTCGGAAGGACGTCAAAGTCACGTATTTCCTCTCCGTCGTCGAACCTCAGGCTCTTCATCAAACATCCAAATTATTCCTCTCGCGGGATGCTTCCAATGCAGATCCGGAACAATTCTTCCTCCTCGCCAGGTATGTATTCTTTCTTTGAGCTTTTGTCTTCGACAGAGCGCCCATCATTCCATTTTTCGTCGTCATGAATGAGTGGTAAGTACCTTAGTCCACTCGAAATCCCGGTGGTATGCGAGCACACTACAAATAAATATCGACACTCGACAGACACGCTTTTCGATATGATGTGTGGCAGAGGCTCCACTCCCAACAGATGCGAGCCTCACATCTCTTGACATCAACCCCCAGATAATAGTCTCTGACAGATATACTGTGGTGCCTCCATATTCGAGGTAAAGCAACCTTGATCAAGGACCATCTTCCATTGATAATGCAAATTACGCAATTTGGTAAAGCACCATGTTTAGATGTAAAATGGAGATTCTCAAGATCAGGTCTGTGTGCAACATTTCCACTGGCAGGGTTATGGCGAGTATGTATATTCATCCAATAGATGAACGTGATGAGCATGTAGGCCTTGAAATCCACATGCACTTCGGATATTTATTAGGTTCGTCCACCATTTCCTCAACACTTCCTCATGGCACGGAAATTCGACAACTTGAACAGGACTGCGATGCGAATTGCTCCACATCGTTCCGCTTACGATACTTGGGCACTACGCAACTAAGACA